>BOPP01000062.1:4832590-4843084 GCA_017312745.1 Gryllus bimaculatus
CCCACCCCGCGGCGCCGTGGCGCCGGCCGCCGGCCGCCTCGTGGCCTGTCTGCGACCACCCGATTTTTCCGCGCCGCTGGCCAGTAAGGCGAGGGGAGGGCGGAAGGACTGCCAGCGGTACCTTCAAACGAGACCGCCAATTTAATTTCTGTAGTTCAGTGGTCCACGACCTTTTGATGTTTTTGGCGTGCTTTAAAATGGATTTTTAATAATTTAATTCGTGTCACACCACAGCATATTGAGCCTTTGCGCACAGCATTAATTAGCCAGTAAATTATAGTTTTTGCCTTTCACTCGTATGTAGCGTAATGCAAAAATTAATCGACGAGAAAATGTGGTGAAGGAGACGACCCCTTCACAAACATCCATGTGTTTGATATTTCGAAGATGATATAAAATGTGTGAACGGAAGCAGTTTGCAGATGCAACACTTGATGTACAAATATGGATTTTCGTGTTGCTATTATGTTGTTTAGAACTTCGATGAGCTGTATGAATTAGTCACATCAGCTCAACCATTGAGGAGTTGAGCAGCGTCATGTACGCGGGTCGAAAACAATATTAAATAAAGATGCTTTCTTTATCACCGTTTATGAGGATTGCGTAGAATTGCAAGCTCATTCAATGCAAATACCACTATTTTTTGTTAGCGAGTGTTTTAAAATCTGTAATGCCTGCAGTCTTACGGTGCTTAAAATAATGATTCAGTTGGTAATTGGTTTTGAAAAACTGGCTTCCAAAATTAAATTTAGAGAACCTGCATGGGAGTTTCATTTCCTAATCAGCGACCTTTATGCGCTCTGGCCACCCCTTGTTTGGGTGGTAATCCATGGCGGAAATTCCATTTCCGGCGAAATCTGCTGTAGTCTGCTAGTTGATGTATAGGAATCGATAAAACAAATCAGTGTCGATATGAGTGTTACATGGAAGTCGTAATTAAGGTATTCTGCTTTTGTTATTGCTGTATTTGCCTGTTGATGTTCGGACATAGGCTGTTTAAAACGCCGTATCACCCAGCCTCCTATGCTGTCAATTTCGTGCTTATTGACTATCTGTGTAGGGGGCTGTTTGAGAGGCCAGCGCGAACATTGGTGTGCAGCTGTGCTTGTACGACTGTCCGTTTGATAGTGCTTGACATGAGCATGTAACAGGTGCAGGCTGAGAGTTCTTTAATTTCACTGAATGTACAAGGTTGTTTAATTGAGTCCATGTTTCCATCGTCGACGGAAATGATCCGGAGTTCTGGAAGTGGTTGAGTGCTGTGTCCGCCGGTGCGATTTTGTTAGCGTTAATGCGCGGAGTCTGACAGATTCTGCCAATAATCTGTGCTAATTAGCTGGATTTTAGTGTTTACGAGAGATTTTACGGATTTTAAAAATTGTTACAAAAGATGGAAAACTCGTAATATTTTTAATTGTTTAAAAATAGTTCTTTGCCGGTAAAAACTTTTGTCTAATTAAATGAAGTATGCATTTACTATACTTTTCGTTGTATGATACTTCTGTTTTCATAACCGATACAAAATTGGTAGATACTTTTAGTTACAATGCATGAGGAAGGGTTATCATTAATTCATGAAATGCATTTTATATTACTTGTGAAAATTTAACTCTAAACTTCACGCCCATGTGCCTTACGATTTCGTTTTTCACTACATTGTGGAGAAAAGTGTCTTCTCGTACCAATAGTCAAATCGTAGAAGTAACGAACTAAACACTAAATGCAACGTGCTAATCAGCAACGCACAAACCAGACCGACAAACGCTCGGATTCCAAAACCAGGTTTTATGCAGGACTGATCTTAGTTTAAAACAGACCCCTTAGATCAAAGCGCGAATTGAATATTTAGGTTTCCGTTTCGCTGTTTGACGTGGCCATTGTAACCATGCGCTGGTACCCACATGCATGTGGGGGCGCGGCTGTGGAAGTATCGCGACTTGTTGAGCGGGTAGCGGAGCGCGTCGAGGCCCGTGCCCTCTCCTCTGCTCTCTCCGCTCCGCTTCGTCTCGCTTCGCTCCGCTCCGCGTGGCGTGGCGTGGCGGGGAGCGCGCGCGTCAGAGAGCGACATCGACGACGCCAGTTGACCGTGGCGATCAAACAGCGCAGCGGGCGCTGGGCGGCCACCGCCGCCCGACAGAGACGTCATAATTGGCGCGCCCCCTGTAATTCCAGTTTGTAAACTTTGTTATGTGTCTAATTTTCATCGGCGCGCATAAAATCATCGGCTTGGGGCTTTATTATCCAAACAGATACGACACGCCACACCACGCTGTGCCGCATCGCGTCGCTCGCTCGCGCCCTCTGCGGTTGACCGACGGCCGCGAAACGCGCGATGGCGCGGGCCACGGCCATCGGCCGTTACTAACCACCCCCTGCGTACGTTATGACCTCGCCTTTCGGAATGCGACGATTAGAGAACTATTTTCCGAATTGTAACCAGAACGATGGATGGTTCTGGAGCGTCTTAGATCACATTTAACTTGTGATCTCGCTTCCTTTGGACCGATGCGTGGGCCGGAATGCGCCAAGGATTGCTTTACAGCGGCGAGGGTTTGCGGTACGCGGACGCTTCAAAGCGTTAGAAAGTCCCGTGCTCTGTCGCGCGAGTCGTTGCAAACTGGATCGCCACCACCGCGTTGTAGTGTTCTAACCGGTATCGGGAGGTTTGACAAGGGCCGTCGCGGTGCTTGCTGTGTCGCGATGTACGGCGGCGGCGGTGACCGCGTTGCCATCGGCGCGCGCGTTCGTCAACAGCAATTACGGGGACTTTTGCGTGTGCGGAGCGCGCGCGTCGCCAAACACGCGCCGCGACCGGGCGCGGGGCGCCTGTGTGCGGTTCCGCGCGGGTAAGCACTCGGAGGCGACTCGACTCGACGCGACGTGGCGCGCCACACGCTCCGCGCGCGCCAGAGAAAGCGGACCGTTTTGGCACACGCCCCGCGCGGAGGTCAAGGGGTTCCAGAAGTGGCTGAAAGGTATTCGGGGACGGGGAGGGGTGGTTGGATTCTGCTGCTTCGAACTCGTGCTTCGGTTGGTCATCCGAAATAGTAGGGTTTTGTCGTGTTATTCAACGTATTTTTTTCACGGTTTCCTGTAATTGTACAACTATATTTCTGCCTTATTGGTGGGACTAGTAACGTTTCGCTTTCCAAGAAGAAACGTGACTAACTATCGTTTATTGGAGGCCCGGCAGGCGTTGTCCTGTCCTCCATCTCTTTCTTCTTCCCTCTCCCTTTCTCTCTTCGTCTCTCTCACCGTCCCTGTCCCTCTTTGTCTCTATCTGTCGCCATCTCTCTCCTTGTCTCTGTTTCTCTCTGCGTCTCTATCTGCCTCTCTCTTTGTATCTGTCTCTCCCGGGTGAAATTTCTCAATCGCAGGGGCAATAAAGCTTTTAATACTCGTACTTCAGGATGCGGCGGGTTGCGTAGTTGCCCCGTTGCGTAGAGCGCCCTATTCACGAGCGGTTGAGTCGGCATAAAATCATCAACGCTCGTTTATGTGCGCAGACCTATGTACATTCCCATCGTACTATGCCTATATTTTTCCCACAGTGCAAGCAATAAGATGACAATCGCTATTGGATCTCTATCGGATCGTACGGCAGCGCATTAGCAATGAACCAAGCAACCAACGAAAGAACAAACACTATTTTTAGAAATTAGATAAGCAGGTTACGATTGTATCGAGCTTGTGCTTTCAGATGCTTTGAGTTTCGTTTATCCGGATATGTGTGTTACCCTTGTGCTGAGGAAAGCTTGTTAGAATGTTGTAGGGTCCCATTTCGAGGTCGCTTCTTCAAACAAAACCTCCACAATCACCACTACAAACGTATAAAAGTACAGCAGATTGGTTAATTTGACGTTG
Organism: Gryllus bimaculatus; assembly: GCA_017312745.1. Taxonomy (NCBI): domain Eukaryota; kingdom Metazoa; phylum Arthropoda; class Insecta; order Orthoptera; family Gryllidae; genus Gryllus; species Gryllus bimaculatus. The sequence continues at coordinate 4,836,455 of BOPP01000062.1, forward strand.
GATTATTGTAAATTTGGTATAATCGAAAGAGACATGTGCACCCTTTAATTTTTATTTAAATTGAAGTTTTAAAGTTTACTATAAATATAGTATATTTCAATGATTTAACGAATTTTCAAAAGAATGACGTCCTCAAAGGCAGCCGTTTTTAGAAAAGATAACTGGAGTTAAGGAACATTTACGCTTTCATGCGGTGAAGCTTCGCTATCACGGAGGAAAAATTACGGTTTTCCCATGATTTGGATGTCTTGCGTTTATTGAATGTTTATTGCTAGTTTTCGAAAATGTTTTGATTAATTTACGTTCTTTTCAATTATTTTGCCGTTACTGTAGTGATTCGAATGAAATGTTCCCTCATTTATTAAGAAGGCTTTTGCCCTGCTCCACGCTTTCCGATTGCGGGGTGTTTTCAAACCCGAGGAAAGTGACTGCATAGTGAGCCTTTGAACTTGCTGAGTTCTCAGGTTAATGATGGGTTAGGGTTTTCGGACAGCATGAGCGGGCGAGCTGGCTCGAGATAGTAATCCCTCTAGACTAACGCTGACGTCGCTTGCTTTAATCAGGCGTTCATCTTCGCTGCCTCAGAGTGTCTCTGTGTGTGCGGTTTTTTTCACTTTTAATCTGAGACCCAGGAACGTGTGGGTGTTTCAAATAAAAGTAGGAAGAGGTGTGATGGAACTACTGCAAATGACACATACCTATCCGAGATTTTAAGAGTAAGTGTTTATACTTGCGTTGAAATAAATAGAAGATACGGAGAAGAGTAAATGATTGACGTTAGCATGAACCATTTTCACGAAGTTTCGGTGTGATGTCTTAAAATATCTCAATGGTTTTACTGTAATGTGAAAGGATATATTTTAAAGTAGCATAGTTTTTTTTTGCCATACACGTAACGTTATCATTCTATCATTGCAGTAATCTAGCGTGCGTAGGCAGGTGTGTGTTAAGTGCTCTTCGAATTTGTTATTTGATTTTGGTGATGCTGAGAATCGTGCGCCATTAACAAAAGAAAATGAAACTGCGCGTTCCTTGCTCCAGCAAAACACCTTAATTGTTAACTTGTCTAGTGGTGAGTTGCTTGCGGTTCTACTGCTGCTTCAACGCCTCGGTGATGCCCGAGCGTTGGGTGAAACGTCCACGGGAATTTTCGCCCGGCGGCCGTGATCCCCCTGCGGTGGTCCGAGGGCGCGGGTCGCTCTCCGGGAAGCGTCTGGGGCGCGCGCGCATGGAGCTAGAGCGGGCGCGGGCGCGGGAGAGGAAGCGGGTCGGTTGCGGCGGCGCCGACCGCAAGCAGCTTAGCGGCGCCCGCCGAGGCGAGCTGTCAACTGCGGCGTCGGGACGGGGCGGGGCGCGCCTGGCGGCGGGCGGCGGGAGCTACAGCGGCAGCGGCGGCTGGCATCGATCCGGGGGCGTCATTAATAGCCGCGGGGGTGGAGGGGACGAGCGAGGGCGAGGGCGGCGGCGGCGGCGGCGGCGCGCAAACACGTGTCTCGGCCCGCCCGCCGCGGCTAATTAACCCGAGGACAGGCGGCTTACTGGCGAGCAAGCAAGCGACGCCCGCCGCCGCCGCCGCCGCCATCGCTCCGCCTCTGCCGCCGCCCGCCCGGCCACCTGTTAGCAAACACGCCTCCGCCAGCTCCCCCTCCCCCTCCCCTCAGCGCGCGGCGGACGCCGTCCGCACGGCTGGCCGGCCGCCGCCCCGCGCCGCGGTGCATCTTGGAGGCGGACGCCCCTCGGCGAGACCCGGCGTGCTTTGTGCTGCACGTACGGCTGCCTCCGCTCCGCTCCGGCTCTTGCCGTTGGGTCGTGCGCCTCTACCGTCTCCGTCCGTCGCCTGGTTTCGGGCTAAATTAGTGATTAGTGGTCCCCCAAAAATAAACTTTAATATGAACTTGGTTGCTTCTGAGCTAAGTAGTCCAATGTTCATGGTATGTAGGCGGTGAAACGAAAATTGAAAAGGGGTGACTGTGAAATACACTTCTCGAGAACCCTATTGATTTCTACAGTACGCATCTTTTACTTTTCGGTACACACAGTTTTAGTAAAGTTTCACCGTAATTTGCGGCATAATTATTTAAATAGTACTTATGTAGGTGAAGCGTGACTAGTTTATTCCAAGGAGTTGTATGTGTGTCCAGGAAGCGTTTGCGTTTTTTTGCTTTTCTTTCGCAGCGTCATTTTGCGTGTTAGAATATCTATAAAGGTTCCCTAAATTAACTTGCAGAGCAAATGTTCGACCCTCATTTACATAATGTAAAACATAATTTTGTGGTATCTACGTGATGGCGCGGCAGTAACTGCGAAGTGTGTTGTTGCCTTATTTTGTACATATCGCAACTTATCAATAAATTAATTTATATTTGTTGTATTGTGGGTTTAAACATACAAATAATATGTGTACGTACAAATAAAGCGCTGTGTACATCGCAAATGTAATATTCTAGTACGTATACCCAAATATTGCGTTTACATTGGGCGTGGCATGTGTGGGAACCGATTACGAGCACCAACGACAATCGGCCAGTTACAGATTCAACTAGAAACCACCGACCCTCTAGTCACTCCAGTGAGTAATTTTGCAACCGTATTTTTACATATGGGAGGGGAGTCTCGGTAATATTTTACTTTCATAGTACCACATAAAGAGATTACGAATTTGGGTCTTGAATGGTGAAATGTACTTAAAAACGAAGTTTTATTTTTGCATGTAATTGCAGGTAGATTAAATTATATTAATAATTATATTAGTAATTATATTAATAATAATTATTAATTCAATATTATTAAAACACGTGATTGCCACCTGTCATTTCGGAGGTTAGAGCCTTGAATTAAACATTTCCCTTCAATTTTATGATGCGTGAATGTATTAAAAATTTGGTAGTGGATTGAATGTACGAGTAACTGGAAAGTGTTTGCTACAATTGTCAATGAAAGAAACCAGGGTAATTTGAACGCAGTGCTCGTAAATTTAGCCTGTGTCTTCTTGAACGTGGTGGACCGTAGCGGAGAGGGAGTCGTGGCGACGTGCCTGACGAAGGGGAACGCCGGGACCTGTGTGCGGAGCTTGGCGCACGGCAGCGGCGGCGGCGGTTGCGGCGACAGCTGCGCGCGCCCGCTCCTGCGTCGCCGCTGCCGCAACCCGCACTACATCAATAGGGAGCGGAGGAAATGAATGCAAATGCGGTCGCGTCTGCGAGGGGCGGCGCGCGGCCCCGTCCCGTTCCGTCCCGTTCTGTCCTGCTCTGCCGTGCCCCGGCCCAGCCCGACCCGGCCCGCTCTCGCCGCAGCCACCGCGGAGCTCCCCTGTACCGCAGGCACAGCCTCCGCCGGCGAGACAGACACCGCTGCCGTGCGCCGCGCCGGTGCGGCCGCCTCGAAACCGCAGCAGCCCTGCGCCCGAGCGCCGAATGGCCTCTCGCCCAGCACCGCTGCGTTCTTGCGCCCCCCAGCCCTTTGGGAAGTTGCTTCACAGTGACTGTGCGTTTCGAGGGAAGACCAAGGTTTTTTCTTCTTGTTGTCTTTCTAGAATTTGCATAGTTTACCTCATGTGTAGGAGCATTCTGTCAAATCTTATACTTCTATTGGAACGACCTCTTGCATAACGTTCGTAAATTCCTGTTTGTAGAATCATGTTATGGAATGTGTATTGATTATGTATGGATATACACAAATCAGGTAACTGCTAAAAGTAAATTTCATTTGAAATTAATATTGACGATAAAAATTATCTAAATTTTGAATTATGTCTTGAGTCTATCTTCAAAATACTTGGCGTCCCTATTACGCCATTTTATGAAATATGGGCTGTTAAATGTTGGAGAACAAAAAAGAATGGAGAAAATACAGACCAACATAAGGGATGTAGTGTAATGCAGTCATGAATTAATCCGTGGATTATGCGTAAGGCGAAATGTTTTTTGGGCCTTGAATGGCAAGAAGATATTGAGTTTGTAATCCACTGTAATGCGAATGTTTATGCCCAAGTTACGAGTAGTGGCCCAACCGGCGAATTTCAGTGCCTGTCCTCCATTACCGGCGAATTTCAAGTTAATTGCCCGTGATGAACGCTGACGGTTTAAGACTCGCCCCTTAACATCACGTGATCTGCAGCTATCAGGGTTTCGTGCGCGGGGCCGTTGCCGCAACCCATTACCCATTCCCCGAGCGGGCCAGCCAGCGGGCGGGCGGGCAATGGGCCCAGCTGAGCCTGTTGTGGAGGGTGCACGCTCCGGGCGCGGCGCGGCGCGGCGGAGCGGTCGTGCGGCATGTGGGCCACGCGGCGGCGGCGGCGGCACACGTCGCGCCCACAAATCCTGAGCGCGCCGCGCCGTGCTGCGCCGCGGCGCCAGCGCGACGCCTGCGCCGCGGCCCGGCCGGATCGGCGGCGTTCGGCGCCGCGGCATGTGTCAACACGAGGCGCGCTCACGCGCGAGAGCACGATCTGGTGCCGGCTTTCGTATGCGGCGCGCGCCCGCCACTCTGCGGCTACCCCGGCGGCAGCCACCGCCGCCACGCGCCCCGTTCCCAATAATCAGCGAGGAATGCCCCTCGGGCTGGGCCTGGCTGCTCGTGGCGACGGTCGCGTGCCAGCGGCAGCACGGACAGGGCGGCGTAGCTCGTTTTCTTAGCTTCGCCTTCGTTGCAAATGTGGTAGGATGTGACGAATGTATGTAATTTCTTTCATCTGTGACTCTCCTTAATGAAGGTTTTTTATTGTTTTATTTTGTACATTATGTGTGATAACTTGGGCAATGCGGATAAAGTTCCAACTCGAGATTATGATGGCGCTCTTGAGGAATCATGATTTCGAAAAGATACTTGAAATTGTTCCTAATTACGGAGTTTTAAATGCAGCAACTTATTAAAAATATGTTCTGCAATATTCAATTTAAAAATGTCTGAAAATCACGATGGTTCAACATTTAAAAATATTTTATATTTTATACTAGGGAATGAAGTTAAGGATTTTAAGTGAAAAGAAAATATTTTCGACGTATTAATTTTTCGAGTCAACCAAAAAATAAAAGTTCCCCCTAAATATGTCAAAAATAAATTTTGTGAAAATAACTTCATGTTAACAGTAATATTCCTCTAGTCTTGTGTGCTTTTCTCTGAGACATTAAGTTTAGTTATTCAGACAGAAGTTATAATGCGTTGGGGGACAATGGATCCGTTGCTATGCGATGACATTTGTTAAAGTCGTTAGCGTATTACCAGCAGGAGTCGAGGCGATAGTGCGAGGAAATATGAATCAGCGGACAAGAAATATCCTTCGCCATTGGATTGAATGCGTCTGTCATGAGTGCGCAAGTTGTTGCAGAAGTGACCTAAATTCCAAACCACATAAAAGTCGACAGTAATTGGGGGAAGCGCTCCAGCAGAACACATCTAAGAATTCATCATAATAGTGACACTTCTAAATTTGAAATTTGGGATGAAGATACTTCAACTGGAATGTTTTTATCTTAAGTATTATGTCCATAAGTGTTGCACAGAAATGGTGATTTTATTATTAATTTGTATACTTCAGTCGACTGTAGATGTGAACTTTGGAACTTCGATCCACATTACTTTTTAACTCACGAACATCGTTCACATTATTGTGATCTTAAACTTCGTTAATAATGACATAGAAATAATATTCCCAGATAAAATATTTTATGTTAATGTAAATGAAAAAGGTTTCCTGCGCAATAGGGATTCAGTGTGTGAAGACTTTTATGTGGACAATGTTGAATTATCTGTGAAGGAAGTACGGTGTCCGGAGAGTTTTGAAAAAAAAAAAATCAAATTTCTACCCAGCAAGCAGTTTTTACAGATGTGTATTCTAGGCAAAATTTAGAAATTTAAGTTTAGTTCCTGAGTTTGGACATTTCTTTTGAAAAACTGAAACCAGTATAGAATGTGTTTTTTGGCATTATCAAATATAACTATCTAACAATGTTTGATCTCGATTTAACTGTAACCAGAATCGATTATTTATGAATATGGTATGAATAAATAATGCATCTTCTAAGTGGGATCATACCTGAAATCAGGGATTCACATTGCGGTGTAAAAAATATTTAAATTGGCATTAATATTTTATTGATAATAGAAAGTTCATTTTTTATTATCTTTAAGTATTCCGAAATAAGTTGTAGAAGCGGTAGCATTCTTATCAGTGATGTTGATGAAACATATTATCTCATGCCTGCCCCTGTCACCTTCGGAATGTCTGCCGATGTTGACTCCTCATTTGTGTCGATAGCTGTGGTGAAAAGCCACGTCTTTTCCTCAAGTAGTACGCGGTCAGGAATCCCACGCTATCTTTTGACCTTGTGGGCTGTTTATGATAAGCCGAAGAGCTACACGTTAAACAATGGGTGGCCTTTGGCAGCGCGGTCGTGAGGTGGGAGATAGGGCGACGGGGGCGTGGCAAGGCGAGGCGAGGTGAGGAGAGGCTCTGCTCCGGGCGCTCCTTTGCATGCCGAGTGGCGAGGCCGCAGGGCAGCCCGGCCACGGCGTCGGCGGCGACGGCGACGGCGGGGGCGGCGACCGTAAGCCCCGGCCGCGCTGCAAGCTGCCCCTGGGGCTTAAGCGCCGTCCGCCCTCTCGCTCGGTCGCCCGCCGCCTCTAAGATTT
>BOPP01000062.1:4858535-4902139 GCA_017312745.1 Gryllus bimaculatus
CCCCGCTCCCGCCACGCCTGCGCGGAGGCTCTGTGGGAGGGCTTTTTGGAAGGCTGCGGCTCCGAAGCCAGGCGCGCTGTTGTCCGCGCCTAGTCTCTCGCGCCTGCTGTTTGCCATTTCGTCCGCGCCGGCGTTCCTCTTTTGCGTGCCTCCCCTCAAATCTCGTATATCCAATCGCGAGTCTTTCAAGCATCGAACCTCTTGACTGGCATAGGTTGTTCCGGGCTTGAAGTGATGTCACTGGAGTGCATCTGACCGGGAGGTCGTAGGCTCGAGGCAGGGTTTTCGACACTAGCTACAGTGGTAGGTAGAATTCAGCCAATTGCCGTCTGCAGGAGAAAGCTAGCTGCTTTGATCGGTAGTTTTTCGTATTTTTTCTGATCAACACCAGGCTAATTCCGGTGTTGGCCACGGATGGTGGACAATCTTTCCTTCGCATTCCTTGTCTTATCACCTTAATTACACGAACATGCTCTACACTACCATACTTGTCGGGGACCAGAGCTTGTCCCTTAGGGAGTAATGCCCCACTGGTGGAAGATGCCTCTTACGGAACTAATGAGTCGCTCCCGAAATTACTAGCAATCAATCGATCGATCCATCCTCTGAGATGTCGGCTGTCATTGCTGGAGGTGACATTCTACAGGATTTACAGGAATTACTTTGGTGACTTGTGATTAAGGTGACTACCGAGCATTTTCTTGCCTTGCTCTCGTCGGCGTCAGAAGTTACAGTATCATATTTGGTGTAAAAAGAAAAATACCACATTTATATAATTTTTTGCAAAATAACTTTTTTCCCATCTATTCTTTTCACCTGATTTTAATGGTTTTCTTTGAGTAATATTGAAAAAATCTTTCCATTTTCTTGATTGTACTGGAAGAACATTTTTCCGCCGAGAATGTATCTGCTGTGCCTCCTCACATCCGGCAGAAGCTCTTCGTTTTTCGATGCTGCCCTGCTTTCGTTCATTTCGGACATTCCCGTGCTTCCGCTGGAGGCTCCATCGGCGTTCTCACGCCCACTCTCTCCCCTTCGATTATTACATTTCAGATAAATTATGGATGCCATTCGTCAAATTTAGGCCCAAATCAGCCCTGCTCTCCCCTGCTCTTTCTCTGTCGGCCTCACACTCGCGGCCTCGTAATGTTTCTCGATAACTTTGATGGATTTCCTGCGGTGGAAGATAAACCCGGGATAAGGCTGTCTGTTTTAATTCGGGGGAACGCGCAGTTGATGAATCGCAGGTGTGTCGATAAGGTGGCCATTTGGCAGCAGAGCCGCGTCCACGCGATTGCCGCAGATGTCGATATAGGATGTCGCGTCGATGTCGGTCCTGGAGAGTATTAGACGTAACTGTCCAAATGCGTAGGATGTTTCGATTCCCTTGCAATGTAACGACGTGGGCATATTTCGGTCTTATGGAAGATATAGCGGGCATCCATGCGAAATCACATCGAATTCGCCTGAAGCGCTACTACGAAAGGAAATAAAATAGTAGTGGCCCCACTTTTGCCTCTGATAAAATTCAAGATATGCGGAAAATTGTAACGATGTGGGGTTTGCAAATGATTGAGAGTAATTGGCATCATTTTATTTTATTTTTATTTTGGAATGTTGCTGTTCATTGAACAGCAGTGATTTCATCCGCTCTTTTTACTATGTGCTAATTGACACTTCAGATATCAATGATTCGTCGTTCATTTCGTCCTTGCACGTGCTATCTAATGTATAATGAAGGTCGCAGCGTTTAATTTTGACTGGATTATCAAACAGTCGTGGATGAAAACGAGGGCAGATAAGGTAGTGATTTGTGTCGATAATAAAGGTGGAATCCTGTTACTAAGAATTCGTGACTTGCAACAAATTCTTAGAGGTCGTTGGGTTAGTGCCCGAATTCAAGGATTTTTTTTTCAGAGTTGTCATTGAAGATTTTGCCTTGGATTGCTACTTCCTCTGGGGTCGGAACTAATGCTTAAAGCTGATTGTGTATTGTTAATACTTATTTTATAACGAGAGATGTTTTTTCTATTTTTCCTGCATTTTCGACTCGTAATTTTGAATATTGTCAGTTACATATTTTAATACAGCAATTTCTGTCCGTATTAACACATCTCAGGCGTTACGTGTAGAACTTACGACCAATCGTAGCGCTCGAAATGCGAACACTATTTTCTTTTTGAACGAAAACATCAACATCGATTCGATAATCCAAAACTGCCTTCCTTGCAGAGCGACATTGCCCAACATCGAGAAGTAAATATGAGAATTTAAAATTGCCTTGTGGCGGCGTTGCCATTCTCCATTCTTGTACTGCGTCCAGATATCACGTGAATGACTCAAACGCGGGAAATTAGAATGTAGTTTCGAAGAATTGCAAAACATTACGCGAAACCACTCATTATATCTGAACTCACAGGAGTAAATTTGAATAGATTTCGTAAAGTACAATATGTCTTATCTCTCCCGTGCGTTAGTTTTCGTATTCGGGAGCTATCTTTCATTGGTGTTTTCGCGTGCGTGGCATGAGCTGCTAGAGTCCCCCTCTGTGAGCGGTTTGCAGGAGCTCGAGAGCTCCTTGTCTAGCGGAGAAGATTCCGCGCGTGCAGTGTCGGGCGACGCATCCCGTCCTCCCTTCTTCCGCCACCGGAGCGTCGCGCCGGACGCCGCACCGGCTCGGGTCGGCGGAGTCGTCCCACGGCGACGCGCCGCTTCGCTGGGTCGCGTCGCGTTGCGTTGCGCGGCCGCTCGCGCGCGCCCATCCGCCCGCCGCTGTTTGCCTAGCAACTGCCGACAGGTCGCTGCGGTCGCCGCCAGTCGCGCGCGCTCTGTCCATATTTGCGTGTTTGAACTGCGCCGGCGGGACCGGCTCGCTGGAGCCAGCCACACGGGCTCGCGCCAGCACCAGCACCAGCGTCCATGCCCGGTCCCACGCGCTCCGCGCATAAGCGCAGTGGGGCTGGCCACCCGCTCTCGACACCCCAGCTCACCCACACACCCACTCCAGCCACCCACACACCCACTCACATACACTCCACCCATCCATCGCACCGTACCAGCACCAGATCCAAGTACGCTCCACCAACCCACTCGCACCCAAACCATTCGCCGTTTTAGCTTCAGCCAGCCCACCACTCATTCCAGTCTACCCACCCCACACACTCCTCTAGTCTCACCTCAGCCCAGCCCAACCCAGCGGCCAGCTCAAGTCCACCCACGCGCTGCATCTACGCAGTGCCACGCCACCCACTCGCTGCCTACCCTACCTTCGGAGTCGATGCGGACCCACCGACGTACAGCCATTACCACCGCACATATCGATCAGCTACCCCCCTACCCACTCTATGTCCACCACCAATCACCTGGTATCCACCACCCAATCACTGTATCCACCCACCCCTACTCCACCCCATCTACCCACCCAGCCACCCAGTCCATTCAACTCCACTAGCACTCTCCACCCATCCCACGCCTTCTATCTAGTTTTTTGGTCTCTCCACTGTCTCACCACTCACCTCTCTCCACCATAAAACTGTTCTCTTCATTCTCTATTCTCTCACGCCCTCGACGGCCCCAAATCCCGCTCTCCCCCTTCATCACTTCCTCCATCAACCTCGCTCCTCATCACTTCCTGCATCGAACCCGTTCTGTTATCCCCACTTCCTTGATCCATCCAGCTCTCTCCACTCCGGCGCTCTCTGCACACTTCCAATCACCTGATTCTGTCTTCCTATTTCTCCATATGTCTGCTCACACTCCCTGCCTGCCTCCTTCGTCGTTCAATACGCAAGCAGTTACACTCCTCTCCGCCGTTTGTTCTGCCCAGAGCACCTGGTCTGCGCATTGGATGGGAGGTACGAATTGAAATGGGAGGAAGCCAGGTGTACGAGGCGATGCAAGGCAAGGCGAAGCGGGGAGAAGCGAGGCGAGGCAAGGCGAGGCAAGACAAGGCGACACGAGGCGCAGCGATCCGATATGTATCGGCGACGCGGGGCAGGGCGTGTGTGCGCTGGCGGGGCGGAGTGGAGGCGCAGCGCAGCGCAAGAGACGCAAGGCGGCCCGGCGGGAGGCCGCCTGTAATACCCGGTGTGCAGGCGACCCAGCCGTGGCCTGCGGGGACACGGGTCTTGACAATTCCCGCCGCGGGTCCCGTGTTGACCTGCTGGACCGCCGGCGCACCCTCCGCGCCTGCCCCCCCGCGGGCGCGTTGCCGATATTGTGCCGCCTGCGTCTGCGGATTTGGGCTCGGCTGGGACAGCCCCAGTGTGACGCTGAGGTCTCGCTCGGTGTGCGGGATCAAAGCCGAACCTAAGCATGCGTCTACACCCGGCGGCCGTGTCGGGAGATATTGATATATGTACTACTTTCAAATATAGAATTTCCTGGCCGTCGGAAGGGAAAAATAAACAGTATATCGCTGTTTGTCCGGAATATTTTTCTACGTCATTCGAAATTTTCAAAGAAATGGGTGTAATGTTGCGAGTGGAACGTTGAATTTTCGGCGTGTGGAAGTAAATAATGCTTCAGTTAGAGCATTGCCCTGAAACTGAACGTTTTTAAAATTGATATTTTTTTAGCAAAGCGAGTAGTTGCCATGAAACGCAGCATTAATTAACAATCTGGTTATTGTTGAATTGTAATGATGAGTTTGGCAATGAAATTTCTTCCCCGCAAATAAGTACTACAAAACTACCGATAATCTTGTGCACTATATGACGTAAAATACAAAATACTTGTATATTTGAAGGAATAAGTATTGATTGTTGCATTTGACGAAAAGGAAATTTAATAAGTTAATAAGAATGTTACCCATGTTATTGGATGCACCACAAATTATTTAGAACGAAACAACTTAATGACGAAATTTTGTGACTTGTAATAGTATTTTTGTAATTTATTACTTGGAGGAAGACGTAGGCTCGCCGTAAGTAAAGCTTTTTTTGGCAATGAAAATTGTTCTCTAAACTGTTGGAAGAGAAATAAATCGAGAACCCGCCGCGAAGAGTTCTAAATATCTTCTGAGAAACTTTCCTGGCCAGTGCGTCCATCACAGGGTGCTGCTATCAGTGAGAAGTTCAGTTTGAATGGCCGTTGAAGTCTAGGCGTCTTGCTCGTAGTGTAGGCGTAGGCGTAGCAGTAGCTTGTCGCGGTCGGAGATTCTTCGGGAGCGGTAATGCGTGGGCACTTAAGCCCGCCCGCTTGCCCGCCTGCCTGCCAGCGGGGGCTGAGCGATGGCAGCGTGTCGGCGGCGGCCGCGGCGGGCGCCGTCATGGCGCGCTTGCGCGCGGCCCCGTGACGTGACAGCGGTCCGCACTTGGAGCCCCGCGCCGCTCCGGGACCTCCCCCGCTCCCGCCCCTTCCCGGACAGGCCCGTCCCGCGCCGCGCCGTCACTCGGCCGTGTTGTCGCAAGGACTAACCTCCGCTCCGCATGGCGGCGCGCGTGTTTTGCATGGTAATTCGCGCCTATGGGGGAGGCGGCGGTGCGCGCTGTCGGCGAGCCGGCGAGCCGGCGGGACGGCGGGCGACGCGGCGCCCACGGGGTTATGCGATACACGTCACGCTTCGGGCCCCTTGAGCCCCTCGCCTTCCGCTGCCGCCCACGCCCCTTGACAGCGCGCGCCCTCCGCCGGCCCTGCCATAGTACTTGTCCGTGTATGCCTGCTCATTTATTACCATTCAACTTCCCTCTTGTGGTCGCATAATATCTCGTTACTTTTTTCACCTTCCCTATGTTCGTTTATCATGGTTTTCTTGATCCCGACCCTTTGACTATTCCCTATTTTGTTTTATAGCTTTCGAGAATATTTTATTCTGTAAGTATTTTTCTCTCTGTCTCGTAGTCGCATTCCGGTCTTCATCTTGTGTGTCGTTCGATCTGAAGTGTACTAACGAAATCTTCCACCTGACTTCTCGTCCTTTCGGTATGTGGAGCCGTTCTTTCTCCTCGCTCTTGCAGCCCCTCTTGTCTTTCGTCCTGTCTGACGCCCGCAGCGTCGGGCGTGTCATTGTGAAGAACCGAGCCCTCTTCCTAGCGGTGGTCGGGCGGAGTGAGTGGCGGATAAACCCTTTGCTGCTCCCAGCGCGCCCTCCGTCGTCTCGGAGGAAAGACGTGGCAGTTCGCGAGTCCCGGAACCCTCATATAAATTGTATGTGGCGTATAGCGCCTTCTCGCCCATCTCAACCCCAATTCGCCTTATACTCTTGTCGGAGGGAGTATAGTTTATTTGTACCTTGATATGTGGTCTGAGTCTTCACAAACATTTTTTTAAAAATCACGCGTGGCGTTCGCCTGTGAATGATTAAGAAATGACAGATTAAAAAAAAATAGATCCTCTGCCATCTGTTGGGAATGCTGTGTAAAACCGTACAAAATGTCTAATTCTCAGAAATGTTCGACAAAAGTCGAGCGTTCATTTAAACAATATAGTCGTGATATCTTTTATGATCTACACACTTTTAAAAACATAAACTGAAATCTCGGTGATCACGCCTTGTATAGAAGCGTTTGTGTTTTTGTATGTGGGTTGTTTATTCTAAAACTATCATTTTCAGATTGTTCCTCTTTAACATTCCTGTGTGAAGATAATTTCTTTGCTTTTAAATTGCGCTACGATCGAATGATATTTATGTACTTATCAGCGTGTTTGTGTTTCGGTGTTGGTGCCTTTTTTAAGCCCGGTGCTTGTGATGTCGACGACGCATAAAAGGCTCGCGGCTCCTTTGTTTGCTATGGTTCGTTGATGAAATCTCGCGGCACGGCCGTTTCCTGCGGCAAGCCGCCCCCTCCCTTCCCTCGTCCCTCCCCGCCGCGCCCTCTTTGGGCGGCGCGCTGGCCCCTTTGCTTTCCGGCGTGATGAAAATCTACTTACATCCCGCGTCGCGCTCTCGGGAACACCCTGTTAGCTCCGCTACGCGTCCTTGCGCTTGGCTGCCGCTCGCTGCCCGCCCCGCCCCGCCCCACCCTCGCCTTTTGGACTCCCGCTTTCTACCTCCGCCACCGCCTCTGCGTCCGCTGGTGGGACTGGTCTCCTCCCACCTGTCCTCACTGTTGTGCCGTTATTGTGTTGCTGGCAGTGTTTCTCTTATCGTTGCCTCTGCATTTATCTCTGTAGCTAGACTTTCCTTCCGCCATTCTCTCTCTGCCTGTGCGTTACCTTCGTTCCAGCCCGGACCTTCACCGATCCCTTCGCCACCGCATCTCTGCGGTGCCTTCACTGGCGATACGTGCCTCACTCGACGCCCGTCTCCTCACCCCCGCTCCGGGCGGCCCGCCTCTCCGACTGCGCCGCTGCTGCCTCGCGAACACGGCGGATTGCATCGCGTCGACTCGAACTGGGTTACGGCGCGCGTGTTTCCGAAACTCTTTTTCCGCGCTACTTGCGGTAGTTTCCTCCTCTGTCTCCCCTTCCCCGTTCTGTCTCACTCCAGTCGGGGCCTCGTTGTGTGTAGAATGGCAGAGAGCGCCGCCGCCGTCGGCTGCGCGTTTCACCTCGTCGCCGTACGCTGCCTCTCCGCCCCGCTTCCGCCGCCATCCCGCTCTACTCCCATCTCAACCCTCCGTCCCGCCTGCCCGCCGCCCGGAGCCTCGTCTTGCCAATTTGTACGCCCCGCGCGAGCCGCCCCGCGACTCATAAACCGAGTTCGCCGTATAAAACTCGGCCCCCCCCCCTCCTCTACCTCCACCTCCACCCTCTTGTCGCTTCCTCTGCTCTTGGCAGCGCTCTCGCTCCCATTTCGCCCTGCGCCTCTCGTCCCCGCAGGACTGTGATCTCCCCGCTCGCCCCTCCCGTCCCCGCGTCCTTCCTCCCCGCCCCGCTCCGCCTCTCGGGAGACGCGGCCGCGCGCTGGGGATGCGCGCCGCGCGCGAGCGCGGGCAGACAGAAAATGGCGATCTCATTTACATGGAAATGAGATGGAAATTGTTGGTATATTTTCGACGCCGGTTATTATTATGGTTTAATACTTGCATGCAATATAATCCCTCCATCACGGGCGGCGAGGCCGCTGCCGCTGGCGGTGTAGGTGGGGTTGGGGCGTTTCGGAGCGGAGCGGAGCGGAGGGGAAGGGAGGATGGGGGTGGAGGAGGACGTGCCGCGCCGCGACTCTCCTAATGGCTTGTTATCCGGTCGGTAAAGCTCCGCGGCTGCCCCGCGGGCGCCAGCGCCGGCGCTGGGCGCGCGTGACCCGCGGCGCCGGGGCGCACATGCTGCGCCGCTGCTGCGCCCCGTTTCCCCCGCACGACTGCCCCCGTTCGCTGTATCGCGCCCACCCGATGGCCTCTGACCGCCGCCCCCCAGCGGTCTCGCCTTCTTTCCCTTCCACCCCCTCGCCACTCCACTCCACTCCACTCCATTCCACTCCATTCCACTCGACTGGCTTCACCGTTGCCACTCCAACCCGTTGAGAATGCCTTTGCGCCCCCCCTCCCTGCGTGCGGACGAGAGCCATAGCCCGCGCGGTCTGCTTGCAGCTATCGTCGCGTGGGCGGTTCCACCCGCCTCCCCGTTAGGAGCAGCTGGCGGCGCTGTTTCGTGGCAGCGCCTGCGGCCGCGGCCGAGCACGCCCCGTTCACTCGCTCTCGCGCTTCTAACGCGGTGGCGCGTCACGGTCTGTCGCGCTGCTGCGCCCTTGTCCGGTTTGGGCGTGCGTTCATACTTGAGCATTTCTTTAAATTTACACTATTAGAACAATTACGTTGTATATACGTTGAAATACGTTTAGGCAATTTTTGGAAATTGCTGTGTCCAATTATTACTTTCAAAAGCGCTTCTTTTTTCTCGGCTGTCCTGCGTGGGTGTATTAACAATACTCGATATCGAGCGCACAAATTTTCACATCTTTCAATTTATGTATAAGTTTAGTGTATATTAAAATTCTTGGACCGTTATTCATTTTGAAGCTGAGTGTCTCCTTACAGTATTTTGATTTCGATAATCTATTTTTTTTCAGGACTCGTTTTGACAATGTGGCAACAGACATTCAGTATTCAATTCAATTCAATTCGGTATTCACTTGTACTCTCAATGTATTATCCTGATTCTTGTGGTCCGAATTATTAATTGTACAGAATAGCTGGCACCGAGTTCTATAGTATATTATTAGACTACCGATCAAATCGGTTTGACTTACGCGTTATGCACTTTGGCACCATCATTGTGTTATGCAACTCTTAGAATGATTTTTTTCTTTCTGATATTCCACTGTACTTTGTAAGCTTTAACCAATTGTTAATTGCGCATGGGAACCGTCTCGACAACCACTTCCAATTACGTTTTACACGAACATCTCCAAATTGCCCTGGTTGGTACGGATTCCAAATTGAAATAAAATGAAGAATCGAACATAAAACTTCGAGTAGGCATTACAGAATACGAACGTCAACGTGCGTATCGTAGCTGGGGAGGTCGTTGACCCTCGCCAGCACTGTGGGCTGAGGGCGGCAGTGCGGCATCGACCGCCGGGGGTAACGGGGGTGGCTTCGCGCCTTTTTACGGAGACTGGCTCTGTCATTCGCCTTATCTCGCCTTGGTGCCCGCTCCTTTCAACTCTTGGCAAAGCCCCTCGACAAACGCTACACGTTTTTGCGAGACGTGGCCTCATGTGCCTTTCTGTAGTTCGGAGCGTGATACTTGCGCCTTCATTAGCACATCCAGAAACTGGTTTGATAATATATGAGTAAATTTAAAAATTAGAAAATATTTGCAGATTAGAGACTAAGTGTTCAATGCGAGACCTTGGGAACTTGCTTAACTTGCTATGTGCGAACTTGCCTGACTTGAGATTGCTTTTAAGCGGGATGTCATCTGTCTTTTAAAATTGTTTTCGAAAACAAGCAATTGGTAGTGATGTGCTATGTAATAAGAGGAAAAACTACAAAGTCGAGTGGAATTTTGTTTGCGTTTGTTTCCCTTACGCATAGGTAACTTCAGCGTTGCGGAATACTGAAACATTCTAGCGAAGTGTTTTTACAAATAAAATAAACGTGTTAAGCCATGGAAACTTAACCAAAGATGGTACAGAACGGAGTATACAGAGGAAAATATTTGGAGGGCACATCAAAATTTATCCGAGTTGAAATTTTATAGCTTCACACCGAGCAATAGATCAAAGCGAACTATGGACATCTATTTCTGACGTAACGTTTGGGTGTATAAGAAAGAAGTTCCAAATCGACAGCCAAAGTACGAAAAGTGCCGAACATGGAAGATATGGAATCTAGTGTTACAGGCTGCTTTTTGTCGAAAAGCTGGCAAAACTCCTCGCAGTCCCCAAATAAAAAAGAAGCAAAAGCGAGTGGGAGCGGCGTGTTCGCGAGCCGGCGACACGGACGGGCCGAGGGGCATAATGGAAAACTGGCGTTCCGCAAGTTCCTCGGCGCTGCCAAATTGACTGTGTCTGTCATACGGGCGCGTTCCAGCCTCCGGCGCTGGCTCTGACCCACCCGTTCCCCGAGGGCGAGAAGACCGGCAGCCGCGGCGACCGCCCCCAGCGCCCAGCGCACGCGGACGCCCCCCCGGCCAAGCCCCCACCTCCCGTACTGCCGCTGGCACGCCCACGCCACTCGTCGCCGCCCAGCCTGTACATAAACGCCAAGAACACATCCATAATGAACGGAAATGTGCGGTTGCTCGGCCAAGAAGGATGAACACGCTAGATTTTATTCCTCGCTGCCAACATCCTCGCAGTGGCCGGCCCGACCCTTTATGAATAGAGACGACCTCTCTCGCGGAGTCGCCTCGACGCTGTTTTGAGGTCTTCGCCCATTTTTGGCTCGCCCCTCTACTTCCTTTGTACTTTTTCTTCTTTGCCTTGCGTGTGCGTGCGTGCGAGCATGGTTGCGTCGCGCCCTCCCGTGCCGTTCTGGCTATCTTCCATCCGCTGCGTTGGAGTTGAAGGGAAGGAGGAAGAGCTCTCTTCGCCCACCTCGCGCGCGGAAGGTTCCGTTCGTTGGCGCGCTGCGGAGCCCCCCCCCCTCCTCCGTGCCCTCGCGGAGCGCGAAATGGCCCATGAGGGCGGCGAAGAGGGGGCGGATGAAGTAGGGTCGGACAATAAAGCGAAGACGGAACAGCCCCGCCCCGGCAATTGAAAAGAAAGTGGATAAAACTTCTTCCTCCTTCGGTCTGTCTGTTCCGTCCGCCTGGTTTGCATGCATTTTGCAGGGCGCCCTGGTCGCCCCCCCTCCCCCCCCCCTCTCTCTCTCTCTCTCTCTCTCTCTCTCTCTCGATTCGACGGCGTCCCTCCGCCCGCTCCTCTCACCCGTGCCCCGCTTTCTCATCTTCTCTCGGAAGCGGCTCTCGAGCGCGGTTCGTCCCACCCGCCGTCTGCCGAGTCTCGGTTTACAGTCCTGCCGCGCTGCGGCGCGCGCGAAGGGCGGCGGAAGGCGGGGGGGTGGGCGGCGGCATTTGTGCCCCGGAGCGGACGCGCGGCGACCGCAGCGAAATTGCCGCCGTTCTCGGCGTCGCTTCGCGCGTACGGCGCGCGCGAGCGCCTAAATCACAGAGCTACAGCGGGCAGGCGACGGAGGGATGGAGAAGGGCAGGCGGCGCGACCGAGGCGAGTAATGGATCAAGGGGAGCGGCGCTGCGGCGCGACTTTCGCCAAACAGCGTGCGAATGGAGAAGATGTGGGTGGTTGGAGCGGTAAACTGTGAGCGCGGATGGAAATATGCAATGGCAATACGAGAGAGTAATAAAAACGAGTGGCAGCTGATCACAGTGGGTGGCACTGGAGAATATAGCGTTGTAGTTATGATAGAACTTGCAAGTTGTCGTGGTCAGAGTGGTGCCGGCAATGCAGATGGCGGGAGACGGGAGTGTTGGAAAGGAAGCACTGGTGGCGACGAGTAGAGGGCTCTGCGGTGGAGGCAATTGCGCCGGGGGCGGGTGGTGATGACTGTGGTGACGGTGGCTGGGGGACGGAACAAGCGGTGGGCACGTAGTGGACGGGGGGGTGTCCGCTTGCCCCCGTCGGGGATGGGCTCCGACGCGCCAGGCACGCCCCACTGACGCTACATTAACACATCAATACCTCCGTATCGACGCATCGCCATATGGCGACGCTTTATCGAGCATCGCGACCCGATAATTATCGAAAACTCACGCCCGCGCGCGCACGTGTACGCGTGCATGCGTGCGTGCTCGCGCCGCTTAATTTGCGCGTTTGAGACAACGGCTGCGGTCGCGTATCGCGCGCGGCCCGCTCTAATTCGCCGGAAAGGTCAAAAGCTCGCGATTCGACTCGCCGCGCTGCCTTCCCGGCACCGCCCGGCGGGGATATCAAGTGCAGTGATGGGCCCAGAGCGATTCCCTTCCGATTCCATTCCCTTCCGTTGCGGGTTTTTGGCTTCTGTGGCGCGTTTTAGTCGGTCATTTTTTCATCATTTTTGTGTACTGAAAATGGATGGAAAAGGGACGTTAATTTTTACGCGCTACTGTTTCGGTATCGAAACTGGATGATCCAGAACGAGCGTTTTACACTGTCATTTAGTTTTCTGCACGCAATTGTGATGAAAATCTTTTCTCTGCACGCGCGCAGCAAAAAGCACTGAAGGTCAAACAGATGAACATACCGACTATGGTGACAAATTAAGTCGGGTCATATTAGGACTGAGCACGGACTTTGAATACAGTACATGGTTTGTTACATTATCGATATGTGTCATTTTTTCGTACAAATTGCGTTCAGTCTAGTACGTCACTGTTCTGTAACGACGAAAAATGATGAAATAAATGACCATATAAGAACGGGCTTCACAGTAGACATTGCTCTGTGTTGCATTTCTTTCAATCGTCTGTTTACGTTTTGTCAATTATTTTTTCCAAATTGAAAACCCATATACCAGGAATTTACTAATTATCAAGGTTAATAAAATGGCTGCTTCTGAAATACAGTTGTCCCAAATCATGTACTATTAGAAATAGGCATATATACACCGCTGGATAAGGGAAATACCAAATAATTTTCAGACACTTCTAGGGTGTGGAGGGGAGTTAAAGGTAATTTTTTGACAGTGTACCGGAGATGGGAAAGGATATCTTGATTTAATCATATCAAATCATATCATGAAGTTACCCAATTGCGATTTTGAGAATGCATTGCTGAATGGTAAGCAACGCATCGTGCACTGGTGTTTGGCTGGTACTCGAACTGTTAGGGGACGACATGCGATTTGGCAACAACTCTGGGAATCCTAGTTATCCGGGGTTTAGGTTCATGTCCACTACCTTCTCCCTCTTTGGACCCAGCATTTATGAATTGGGTGCCTATTTCGTCGTCTTTGCTACAATTGTTTATGTGTCTCTATGTTCACCACCAGAGTAACGACACGGGCGTCTCCGTCAGATTGGTCCAATACTTTTAACATTCCGTGGCCGAAACCAATGCAACCTGATAATATTAGGAATTGTCGGAGGATTTTATTTTGCCGGGCTTTTTTAGCTTGGGTTCTGTTACTTGGTACAAACGAGACCTGTCACGCTGAGGTTTTTCTGGTCTTGAAAATCCGTCTCCAGGGTTTGAAACTGCGAACCTGCGTTTAGGAAGCCAGTGTGCTAACTTTCGACCCACTGGGGTCGACCTCTGTGGAAGTTCTCGCCCCGTTTTCGCTTTCCCCCAGCACCGGGCTTGCGGGTTCGCTGGCGAGCGTGGCGTGCGCGCGCGGGGATCCCTCGCGTGGTCGCCCACGTGTGGCCGTTGAGCGCCGCGGGGGGCGCCGCGCCGCGCCGGCGGCACATAAATCCGCCCTCGGCGCAGCGCTGCGTGAACCGCAGGCATAAACACACCGATGGAACCCCGCCCCCGCCGAACATCTTATCTCCGTGCCCGCTCCTAATGGCCGTGCCGTGACAGAGCGGTCTATATTTAACCCTTGAGCCAGCCAGCCAGCCCTTCCCCTCTGCGACCCAAGACCCCCCGACGGACGTCTTCGCCCCCTCCCGCTCGTCCCCTCAAGCACCCCCACTGCCTTCGCCCTCGCTCTCACCCTCGCTCTCACCCTCGCTCTCACCCTCGCTCTCGCCCTCGCTCTCGCTCTCGTCCTCGCTCTCGCCCTCGCCCTCGCCCTCGCTCTCGCCCCGCGCCTCGCCCGCGCTCTCGCCCTCGCTCTCGCCCTCGCTCTCGCCCTCCTCTTCGCCCTCGCCCTCGCCTCGCTTCTCGCCCTCGCCTCGCCCTCGCCCTCGCCCTCGCCCTCGCCCTCGCCCTCGCCCTCGCCCTCGCCCTCGCTCTCGCGCGCCGCCAGCGCCGCCGCCGCCACCGCCAGCGCAATGGGCTCTCTGGCTCTGGGCTCGAGGAAGAAGATAAAGCAAGAAGTCGTCAGTAAATATGAGAAAATGATGCGGGGAAGATTATAATACTTTTCTGTAAACGAATTTATCCACCCTCTTCGTTATGTCCAACCGGAATGTGTAATGCTAACATGGGAGATATCTCAGCGTACAGCTAACAGCTTAAATACTGGTATTGTTTTTAGTCCAAATTAGATTGTCAGCGATGACTTAAAATACAATTTTTCTTCTCTATTAAATCTATTACTTGGTTGTCGGAAATTTTTACTACCTGCTTCCTGATCGACGGATTTTTAGGAATCAGAGGTAAAATTATTTTAAAATTCCTTCACTTTGTTCCTATCCAGTCGTTAGAAGCGTAGTGAAAATTGATATTTAGCCCTAGACATATGCATTCTGAAAGTTCATTCAGAGCTTGTGTTCTGCATTACTGTGAAAGTGAATAAATGTATGTTCTCGTGTCGGGCCAGGCTTAATGAGTGATTCGATGACGTATTTACTAGCATGTGTCGGGAATAGTGAATGCTTCTTTCTTGAATTCTTGATCTTTTGGTTGGACAATGGTGTGACAGAAAGGAGCTCTTTGTAATTGCCACATTAGATATTAGTTTTTCCCGAAGCAAGCGTAGGCGCCTAAAGTGCGTCTAAATACGCTTAAGGAGAAACGTTTAACATAAAGAGGATGAAAGCAGCTTGTAGATCATTATTAACCCTATTAATTGTGAATATTTATCGACATAAAGTGAAGTTGGGACACTGCCGTGCCGCCCCGACCCCTCTCAGCTCGCGTTTCCACCGGTGACCGCAAGCGTGTGTGGGGTGCGCTGCGGTCGCACCGGTGAGGTTTCCCCCAAGAGTAGACGATTGGAGAGAACAATCAGATATGCAATTTGTTTTAACGCTGTTTTCAATTCATACAGTTTTTGGAAAAAATAAATGTAAGTTGAAACGGCTAGCTGAAAATATTTTCCCAATTTATTACACTTGAATGCACTACTCACGTCGTTACGAACTAGACTTAATTTAAAACCTATGTCTGTCTTCTAATTATATTTTCCATTGTACGTAGGATCCCTCCTAATTGCAAACGTCTTGCTTTTGTGTTGCAGGGCACGTCGAGCGTCGGCGGTGGCCGCAACGGGAGCCGCGGCGGCAGCGGGCGGAACAGCGCGTCGGGACCTCCCGGCTGCCACAGCACGCCCACGCCCGCAGGCGCCACGCGACCGGCGTCTCGCCCGTGCCCCGCGGGCGGTGGCGGAAACGGTCCCGCTTCAGCACGATCGCCCGCGGCAGCGGACCCGGACCCCGGCGCCGCCCCGCCCCCGCGCCGGCGGCGGGCGCCGCGACGACCTCATTGCAGCACATGGGCCAGCTGTGGCTGCGCCGCCAGGTTTGCGCAGAGCTGGAGACACGCGTGCAGCAGCAGCGGCGGCGCGGCGGCGCCACGCTCTCGCCCTACCTGGCGGTGGACTGCGACGCGCTCACCGCCCACATGCCGCTCGTCAAGCAGCTGGTGGCCGCGCGCCGCTTCATCGTGCTCATCCCGGGCGTCGGTGAGTGGGGCGCGGAGCTCGCGGCGCGCCTTTGGCTACTCCCTTTGGGCAATTCCGACATTTGATGGCTGCAACCCTTTGCATAATAATACTCATGACGAAATAGATGTGGGATGATTTGCCACATTAGATACTAGTTTTTCCAGAAGCAAGCGTAGGCGCTAAAGTGCCCTTACCTAAACGTCTGAATACCCTTAAGGAGAAACGTTTAACATAAAGCGGATGCAAGCAGCTTGTATATCATTATTAACCCTATTAATTGTGAATATTTATCGACATAAAGTGACACTGTGTCGCGCCGACCCGACCCCTCTGGTGTCGCTTCCACCGGCCACCGCAAGGTTTTTGACCAATCACTGAAAAGTTGCAAGTCTTCACAGAAACAACCGCAAGACCAATGAGAGAAAAGTAGTAGTATCGACTATTAATTATTCAGAATAGGTGTTGTAAATGTTTCGTTTGATTGTGCACATTAAAATCGCATTTAATATTACATTAGGCTTGAAAGTTTTAATTTCTTTTATTAGTAGTGATTTTTTACGTGGAATATTTAAGATAATTTGAATCATAATTTCACTTTGTTTCTATTTCACTAGTAGGCCGAAGCCACCTGCGGCAGGATAGGATAGGGAGAGGTCCAGTAGGTGGCCTTGGCTGGTGGCCCTCCATGTCAACTGCCACAAAACAATTCAATGTAAAAGCTTAACTTATAAAAGTTACCATTCATCGTAGAAAAAGTACTGTATGAAACTCGATGTAATGGGCATTTATAAACTCGTGTGAAGTTTACGTTACTTGCCTGTATCGTAATATTACCCACGTGTATTAACACCCATAATTACATCGTTTCATACTAATGCACAAATGTGCCGTCGTGGTAGCGAAATGACAGAGACACGAGCTCTATGTACAATGAATTTATTTACACTGTAGTACTACTCCGTACAGCTCTGGGTTGATCTCCTCTATTCTACCTCCATTCCTCCTACCCACACTGCTCCCCATTCCCTGTCTAGTGCAAATCCTCCATCCCAACGCTGCACCGCGCCGGTACCCGGAAACCAAGTGCCCACACACTCTTAGTGCCTCGACGAATGCATCTCTGCCGAGGCGGGCAGAAATCGAAATACCCCTGTCTGGGCTCTGCTGCATGAATATTTTTGGCGGTCATGCGATCGCGAGGGCGGCCGCTGGACCCCACACATTTGCACGCCCTTGCGTCTTGGGGGGGGGTCACTTTACCCCCTTTCAGCTGGCTATTGTCTGCGCCGCCCTAGGCTCCCCTTCGGTTGCCTGCATTCCTGGTGGCTGCTAGCACCTCGAAAGCACGGATGTCGACTAAAGACGTTACAGCCTTCTCGTAGATGAATATTTCCTCTGCGCAAGCCCATACGTTTTGATTTACACCTTCACCACCGTCGGCCGCCGCCGGCCATCTTTCCCTCCGTTGTCCAACGTGGAATCGCTGCGCCTTCAGGGCGATGGCAGCTCTTCCTGCAGGGATTGTTGCGTTACGCGCTAGGTGCCAATTGCATGGCATTAGGTGTCTGTTTTATAGTACCATTCGCTTCAAAAGAGCCAAGTTTTCCATGCTATTCGAGATTTCTGATGTTCCCAAATTAGAATTTGTGCTTTCAAACTGCTTCTTTTTACAGTTAAATCGTTTCCATGCGTAGACATGCACAGTAAATCAGCACACTAATACAAGCATTAATTGCGTAAAACAAAAGTTGATAATAAAATACTACAATTCTATAAAGTGCGGTTTAGTAAACGTCTTTTGGAATAATTTTGAATGTTATCAACATTTTCGGTTACCTCCTTTCTTTTTTAAAATGTGTATTGAAAGGACTGTTATATTTAGTACGATTTGGCTCTCTGCGCATAAT
The DNA here is from genome assembly GCA_017312745.1 of Gryllus bimaculatus. Taxonomy (NCBI): domain Eukaryota; kingdom Metazoa; phylum Arthropoda; class Insecta; order Orthoptera; family Gryllidae; genus Gryllus; species Gryllus bimaculatus. The sequence continues at coordinate 4,876,261 of BOPP01000062.1, forward strand.
TTGAATAGTAAAATTGTTGATATGTTTCCTTCGTTTAGCGAATGGAAATTCGTTATACGGTATTTGAATGTGGATTGTGTACAAACTGGTTGATGTGTAGTTTTAAGGTGAAGTTTAAGATATAAGTCAAACATATTAAGCCATTTACGGTTAATGGATACTGAAAGGTACACGCATTCTTCCATTATGGATTTACATTACATTATTGCCACTTCTCTCTCCTCATTTTGCAAGCGTTAGGAACTCAGTCACAAGACGTTTCATTGAATGTTGATTGTTAAATTCATGCACATACGTCTTCGTCGTGGTATTGGCAAGCCCCGCACGATCAACATTTATCTTCACGAATCTTTTATTCGCACTACCTTGGATACTTCGGCTTCCCTCAATCTCGCGCCTCGCCGGGTTGGCAGCCGCCGGCGCCGCCACCGCCACGTGTGGGTTCCTCCCCTTCCCCGCTCCGCGGCCAGGCCGCCGTACCTCACGTCCAGACCCTTGACACCGCTGCGTTCGTCATCGTCACGCGGGGCTTCCCGCGCGCTCCCCCCGGCCCCGGACACGCCCCTCCAAACTCGTCTCGTATTTTCTGCATCGAGCGGCTGGCAGGCGAGAAAGGCCGGGGGCGGGGGCGGGAGAGAGCTGGGAGCGCGCGTCTTTTCCCGCCGCTCTTTCGTCCCTCCCTCCCTCTCTCCGCCTCCGCAGCTGTCCTCTCGGGGCGTTTCCCCTCCATTTCATTTCCTAATACATCCCGGACAATCCCGCAGACCCTTCTCTCATCACATCCGGCGGTCGCCACCCCCGCGCGCGCGCCCCTTCCTCTGGCCCTTCTCCCGTCCCTTCCCAGCGCAGTTTGCCTCGGCCGGCGCCCGCCGGCGCCCAACGGCTAGGGGTGGCGCAGTGGTCGGCATTGCCAGCCACGGTGCTGCGTGTGGCTCTCTCATGTTATTGACCACGCTTTTTGATAATGTATAAAGCGGATTGACATGTGGCTCACAACAGAATGGTAATGAGTTTTGTCTTGTTGACTCCCAAAATATTCTTCTCGTTGAAAGGTCATGTAAGGAACACAGATAAAACAATCCAGTGGGCCTTTCGAAACCAGCTTTAGGTAGGGGGAAAAGGTGAGTGTTGGAAAGTGAAAAGAAGAAAGAAGGATCGCTGTAAAATTTGTTGGACTATTTTTTTCATTTAATTATTTTGATAAAAGGCGTTGCTGGCTCGCTAACGAGTCTCAAGATTTAGCCGGAAAGAAATTGTCGACCCCTAGCGTAAATCGTTTGGCAGGCGTTCAGACGACGCCCGGGGCTGTTTGTGCAACCGTCCGTCCAATATTGGGAGGGGAACGAGGCGAGTTCTTCCCTCGATCGGGAGAGCCGTCCGGAGCCGCGATGCGTCATAACCCTTTCTTTCCTGACTCATCCAACTACTTTCCGCCTGATGGTCGTGATTATGTTTGCTTCTTGATTTGCTCGGGCAAGATTTTCTACGAGCTAACTTTTCTGAAAAATGTGTCATTTGGAGCTCTGGAAAAGTAGTAGATATGGAGTTGGTGATTTACCATGTACATTCACCTAATACATCCAATTTTTCTGGGCTACTTTAATGTTTTAAAATCATCGCTAAATGCACGTAGGCTCTCGTAGACGTTCAATGTATAAAGGAATAGTTGGATACGATCGCATTTTGCACTAGTTATTTAATAGTGTTGTGCTGTATTCTGTGATAAAGCAGTGTCTCTGGCCACATACAAGTACTCCGTTTCTATTATCTATTATCTATTATCCATCATTGCATACATTTTTTGAACGAGGTTTACGCATACCACGGTGTTCCTTGGTTCAGTAAGTCGCTTTGCTTCAGGAAAGAATCGATTGTCAATACAGAAGGCTGTTGCTGCTGGCCCTGGAGTACCATTTAATGACAAGATGTCTCCTGATTCCATTTCTCTTGCCTTGAAGGCGCTAGGGTGAATGATCACCAGACTTCTTCTCGTCCAATCCCACTTAGGCGTTGTTGCCCACCTAACAATGAAGCTCCCGTCCCTAACATTTTCGCCAATTAAAGGAGAGTTCTCTCGAGACGTATATTATTCTGGTAGACGTTTAGAAAGCAAGTATGATCGATAATTGTACACTTGTTCATAATTACATCTCGCGTTTCCAGAACATTTATTCAACTACAAAACATTCGCAAAATTGAATATTGGACGAATAGAACAAAAAGCATCAACTGCACAGGAGGGAACATTGCCTAATTGTAGTTTATTGTCCAAAGCCCAACTTGGCCAAAGCCCAACATATTTAATTTTAATTGCTATTGGGTCTATAATGTAAAATAATTTTTTTGGCTCTCTTGTAACATTGCAAATTTCGGAATTGTGTCAGTGTTTTTCGGGAACAGTACATATTATGTAATTTAACATATTACAGGAGAGTTCAGCATGTGTGTAGTTGATTGTTAGAGCTGAAGAAACACTGTTCAAGAGGCGTTCTTGCCTTATTGCACTATGGTATCGTAGCGCTCTTTCTTGTATGAGTGTTGTACTGTAGCACTTCGACCGAGAACGTGACTCGGAGATGCAACGAAGTTTGTTTTGCAGTTCACGTTGCCTTGGAATTTTTGTACATTGCGCATTGTCCCCGCCCCCTTTCGGCGTGGCAATGCCCGTGTGCGTGTGGCGAGTGTGGCAGCGGTGTGTGTGCTTGCGTGTGTTGCAGTGGTGTGCGCGCTGGACGAGCTGAAGCGCGAGGTGGGGCGCGCGCGCGAGGCCATCCGCTGGCTGGAGGCGCAGTTCCAGCGCGGCAACCGCTTCCTGCGCGCGCAGCGCCAGCACGAGCGCCTGCCGCTGCCGCTCATCAAGTACCCCAAGAAGAAGGACCGCGAGGCCTGGTGCGTCATTACATCCCATGTTCTTGTCACGTACATGTTAATGCTGGATGGTTTTACGTTTGAATGGAAAAGTCCCAATAATCACATCAAATGTGAAATAACTGAAGGTGCTACTCTCAGTTCCAAGGAAGCGAAAGCTGCTTGTAATACTATTAACTTCTTGGATCATACCATCTCCCGCCCAATAATAACTCCTGTGCCATCATATGCCTCACAAAGCCCGTAGCGCGTAGGTATAGGGTTTCCCACCTACTTTCCGTACGTTTCTGCGACGGAAGGAGGTTCTAACCTCCTGAGGTGCCCCTCAGCACTTATGTTCAGTTTTGTTTATTTTAATAATAATAATATTAATCATCATTATTACCATTATTTTTATTATTATTTCTATTTTGTACCTAAGGCGACTATGAAATTAAATTCACCCCGCGTGACCAATAATGAGAGCATATACTGTTAAAAATTAGTAGTTAGCTTACAAAAACATCGCCAAATTTATACTAGCAATTCGATTCTCTTCGCATTAGCATTTTCAAGACGTGGGCGAGGCTCCGTTGTAAACATGGATCATCCTTAAAATCATCCAGCATATAATTTGCAGGGCATTTTATGCCAAATTATTCCACATGTTTCGTATATCATTTTAATGCATGGCAATGCATTTTATATCATATCAATTTAGTCGTAAACAAGATAGTTGATTAGTAATTGTGTACGTATTTCTGTACCTATATAGAATACTATACTTGAATTTTTTGCATGTGTTGTCATTATATTGAAGTCATTATGTACTGGTTCATATTTACAATGTAGGAATGTATTGCTACGCCATGGAATTTTACCTATTGAAATGTATACTCCGAATTTGTTTCCGGTCTGTTCTTCTGTGTGAAATCGTTACTTGTGTAGTAAAAATTATTATCAAGCTTATGAAATCCTTTATTAAGCATAGTTTCCATTTGTTTGACTTTTATTGTTGTTTTTTTGTGAGATACATATAAAGGAAAATGTTGAAATAAACTACTTGTCCATTTACATTTGATACTTTTCTGTGCAGGTTTTTCTTCCAGATCGTTGAATGCTGCTACTACTTCAGCCAGCAGAATGGTGTGCATGAGCTCACTCCTGAGACATCTTTGGTGACACTCCTGACGGGGCAGCAATCACCCCTTGATGACCCCAGCCGTGCCTACAGCCCTTTGGGAGTGGCACGCTCTGCAGGTAGGACAGAAAAAAATTCCTGTGCGATACGTAAACCATGATGCTCTAGGCCACAAGTAATTTCCGAGGAACAACTGCCGTCGATGCTACATTTTCAGTCGGTCTACTGCTGGTTGAAACATTTTAAGGTACTTTTTCGGAATTGCCCAGAATGGGATTAGTTTTGGCATCTTCAGCTTCGGAAATAGAACCGCAGCCCTTTCAGTTCAGACTCACGGACGAGAAAATTTAATTGTCACGTTTCTGGACTGTAGGACCATATATTTCGAAGCCTGGACTTTTTTCACCAACGACGATGTGCATGGTAGTAATTGTGTCTTGATGGGATTGTCAGTGATATGCCAGCGGATTTCCACGATAGTTTTTCGTTAACGATTCGATTTCCACTGATTAAAAAGTCCATGAGTGTAATTCATAGTTTTTACTTTATCGCGTACTACTTATTTTTCCCATCCTGCCTCTGTACTTTTAGTCTTGGTCCAGGGTTCCAACTTCCATTGCAAGTATCATTAGGTCCAGTAAAGCACCTTCACTTCAATCCAAAAGCTCGTAATAATTTGCCACAATAGGTTTTTAATTGTGACGCAACATTAAGACTTGTGTCGATTTCTGGGTCAGCTCATAAATCGAGTGACAAAGGTTGGACTATATTCTAAACATATCTCATCACATTTCCTTTAAGAAAAGAAAAAAATAAATAAAACTCTCTTCACTTAGCACCTGAAATCCGCGCGCTGGAAGTAGATTTATTATTCTTAAATATAATTTGTTTCGTGCAATTTTCTTATTCAATAGCAGCAAAGGTATTAAGTTGTCATCCAGTGAGGCGTGATATAAATGCAGCGTGTGTGTGCCTTCTGTGCAGGGGTCAATCTTGAGCACATAGAGGCGTTCCATGCCAAGTGGAAGACTTCGAGCAAAAGCCACGGCTGAAATGGCCGCTGCCGCTCCTCTGCACGGAGCAGGTGATACGTGATGAGCCGCAGCCTGCAGCCTCCCCGAGGGCGCACCGTGAGTGCAAGGGGGGATGCCAGGCGACAAGCGCCCAGTGCGCACTTGGAGCAAGTAAGTGACCCATCCCGCCAGCTCCCATCGGCAGCCACAGAGCAGCTACGGTTGAGCATGGTTGAGTTCATTTCAGCGTTCTTGTTTGTAAGATTTTTCAACACCACAATCATGTAATTTTCTGCTTATTCCATGCACTAGTGCATTGCATTTTCCTGTTCATTTTTGCAATGCTTAAGAATAACCATGCTGCTTTCAAGAAATTTTGATTTCCCTTTGTAATCTTACGTGGTATATGTGAATTGTATACTTATAGATAATAGTATGTCCAACTTGGTCTTATTTCTTATAATTTTACATATGGCTTTATGTAGATTGTGTGGTTTATCTTTATCTCACTTACCTTTTAAGTCCATTTTCAAACTAATTAGAGGCTATAAAAGATGTGTAATTTCTTGAGTCAATCTTCATTATCAGCCACATAATGAAAATAGCCTTCTAATCTGTATCCTATTTACAATTTCTTTGATTGAATATGATGAACTTCATTTTGTCTCTGTATAATGTTTGACAAAATAATGAATATTATAAGTAGATGAAATGGATTGGCTTATTTATTCAACCCTATGTCCCCATTCTCCTTATAATTTACCATGGAGTGTATCGTGAATTTTTTTGGGCTAAGGCAAGTTTTGCCTGGGCTGTAGTAGATCAATAATTTGAATGATGATAAATATACTGTATCATAGGATGAGTAAAGTAAGAAAATTAAATGAGATGGTAACGCCATCATGTGCACCGAACACGACCAGCTTTTCAATTAGAGCCTCCACATGGTGTTAGTTATTAATCCCCTCATTTCCTGGGAACGTTGCTTTTTAAATTGCTTTGAATGGCATCCAGATAGGGGTTCATGTATGTTTTCTGAGTATGGAAGTTAGATTGAGTGGGCAAGGCTCTGTCACAGGTGAGTAAATAATGGAGTATGATTAGTAATGTATGTGGTGGTGTGTCCTAGTGTGGACGCTGATGGTCTCAGCAGTATTCAGAGAGGTGACGCTGGGGAAGGGGATGTTTTATGGACGAGAAGGCAGTAAATGAATGATTGTTCCCCAGTGACTGGACCCCTGTTGGTGGTCTCCCACAGAGATGCTCTGGCAGATAATGGGCATAGCTTGTTAGGCAAAAAAAGTTCTCTTTTATTTAATGAGACATCTGAATATTTTAGCTTGTTTGTGACCAACAGGGACTACGGTGAATTTGCCATTCTGAAAGCTGAATCATTTGTCTTTTAATTAAGTGAAGAAATCCATTAATTTGATTTTTCCATTTTCCTCTTTCGAATTAGTGTTGGACCTTTTCCTGTTTCTACCCTAAAATGCTCTTTAAGTTGGTTTTCATGAGAGGCTAATGCGTCGAAATGAACATCGTTCATCGTGGTTATGAGGGACGATAGCGAGGGAGCTCTGAGGGTCAGCAATGTGGTCATTCAGGCAACTCGGTGAAGGGAACATCTCCATTAGGTACTGGAGGGGAAGGATTAGAAAATAAGTAGGGAGTCTTGTTGGGAATTATTGAAATTGCTCCAGCACGTTAGATGGGTCGCACAAATCGATCTCGGTACCCAGCATCCAACTGTAATCGAACCAGGGTGCGGTTTGACAATTTTTTTCTTAAAGGGAGCATTGAAAACATCAGGGGAAAGGAAGAATTGAAAAATTGATGAAACGAAGATCACATTCGCCCACGCATCACGGTGAGAATGCTCTCAGTAATGTTTTCTTGTCATTGGCTTCTTATTTCTAAGAGTGAAAATCATAAGCGAGGCATTTAATAAGAATTTATTGCATCCCTGGGTAGAAGAACCTTGTACTTTTCCAAAGGGGACCTCAAACTCTCTAGAGGGCATGATCTTTGACATCCTCACTGTCAGAACTGGCAGTTTTAAAGGTAAATTTGTGCGAATAACAGTGTAGTTAGTGAAACAGTTAGTAGCTGTAGTGCAACTGATTGTAGAGTACGACCTTTAAACGTATAATATAGCTATGAATTTTTTGAGAAACGTATAATTAAATTAGCGTAAATTAGAATAATCCCTTACTTATTTTTCGAAGTCGTGTTGCTCGTACGTGCTTCTTGACTGCATTGCTGGGTGTTGACGTGGTTAAATCTTTTCAGATCTTCGAATTTTATTCTTAAGCGTGAACCCAAGTATAGTCTCTTAGAAATTCTACCGCTAGCAATACAAACCCCTCATTGTCTGTAGTTATTCACTCGTACTTGAATACGAGTTTACAAGTCATTTTCGGTTTAACGTCCATTTGGAACGGGATAAATTCATGCGAGTTACAATACAAAGTATCTGTTGTATGCGGTTCAGATTGTGTTACAATATGATACCTTTTAATGGAGCATTGAAATTTAATTTTCATCATGTGTGTGTATACAAAGTGGGGATGCAAAATAACGTGTTTACTAATTGAAGAGCATTTCGACTATCATTTCTGAAGCATTCACTTGTTTTGGTGTTTTAAATAGTATATTTAGGGATAAACCCAATTAATATTGTCACTAACAAAGCAGAATGTATGCATTTGGTAATTAGCATTTAAATAGAATGCAATTGTCATGCTTTATAAATTTATTGGCTATCTTCTATTAAACTGAAACTGAATTATTAGTTGCGCGAGGGTGGAAATTATTTTATGCGTATTGGGCTTGGCGTATGTTATTGTTGGAATGAGTTTTACAATTTTTTAACAACATCCGCAATTTAAATGGAAAATGGCAATCTTGAAAATGGCTTTAACCCCAACGAGGGCAGTTTAACTTTAAACCCGGCAGTCGGGAAGGAGCGACTGGGAGTTGACTTTCGTCTTCGCCCTGTCTCGACTTTCGCTCTCTCGTGCAGCAGCGGCAGCGGGGGAGGCGGCACCACCACGTGATTTTAATTGGTTTGTAAAATCCGGGCGCGTTAATACGTTATTAAGGTGTAATTAAGGTGGTTATGAAGGCAAATTGGTCGTCGCACGATGGCTGGTGCTCCGCAGCTGGAGTGGGGGAGGTGGAGGGCCCTGCTCGTTAGGCGGAGGCGGAAGTGCAGGGAGGGGGGGAGGGCGAGGTCGATGTGACGATAATGAAGACGAAAATAATGTTTCCCGATCGCCGCGAAGGAAATAAGCGTAGACGTACCCGCCTCGCCGAGACCCGCCCCCTTTTCAGAACGATGTACGCGTCAAATGTTTGTGTGCCTTCTCGAATTTGATAATCAGCGGCCTAACTAGAATTTTGTTTATGGAGAAGGTAGACAAGTGAACATTTGATATGAGGTTTTTCATTACTAATGGACGGTCTTTTATGTAACATTGTACAAAACCCAGTTGCGGAATTTTGACGTTTTCTTCCCAGCAGGATGCGCGAGATACATTGATATAATTTGTTTACGGCGTCTTTTTAAACTGAAAATGTAAAAGTATATTGTTCTGAGTACTGGTGTATGGAAACTCTGTTCACTATTAGTTTGAAAAGTGGGACTTTGAGGGACGCGTAGGGCGATGTGGCATTGTCCGGAACGTATTCTACGAAGGAAATAGACACCTGATGCAATAAAGAAAACAAAACACCGGGGTGATATGAATGCTCATGGCTGTCGCCTCAATTATTGTGAATGATTATACACCAAAGATTATACACTTCAAAGTTTCGATAAATAATTCGAACGAAAGGGGTCTTTAGTATACCAATTTCATAACATCGGATTTGGCTCCTATCGTATTGCTCAACATTTCATTTCTAGGTCTAAAATTGGCTTTCTGTTCTAGTTATGTATGTATCTAGCGTACAAAACCCACTCAACTTGGTGCAAACTATGCTTAAAATGATCTTAAGCACATATTTGTTGGATATTTGCACAGGAGTGTCAAACGGCGACTAATCCAATGCAAGTTCCTCTGAAAGTGCATTCCAGTTCGTGTCCTGGCCTGATATTTGAACATTATTGGAGACTTTTTATATAGATCATGCAGGACAAGAGATAAGGTTTTTGGAATGTGTTTGGGGGCAGGAAAGCGAAGAAAACTGTCAACTGTCCATAGTAAGTCTAAGGTACTTCTCCGACATCCGTCAGAAATTGATAGAAAGAAATCTATTAAAACCTATGGGTCTCGAAAATTCTCACCCATGTGCCTTACCCAGCTTCTCGAAAATCCGCTTTTGGCGCCTATTATTCGCCTAGGGTTAATGATGAATAGCAATATTTTGATTTCCGTCGAGATTTGTAATGCAATTAAAAATACTTAAATTTAAGTAACACAGTAGCTCTAGCACACGCCAGATTATTTTAATTCGCCAGAGTTAGCTAACATTCTCATTGATATTTCTATATGCTGAGTAAAGTGTTATGTAAAAAAAATGGCAAAAATGTAATTTTAACATAAGTGTATGTCAAAAAGTTAAATTTACGTTTGGAAATAGAAAGCTATGTCCAATGTTACTTTTAAAGTGACTTATTCTTTGTGAATTTTGGGTATATGAGAAAAACATGGTTAGTGTGTAAAGAGGAGTATGTCTCAATAAAAAAAAATACTTGTGAATGTGAATGAACACGATGCTAACAAGATTTGGCTGGAAATATATTGAACTAGAGGTTCAACATAGAAGTTAAATGGCTACACTTCAAGCAAAGTGTCCATGTACTCTTTTTTTTCTAAAGTTTATTTGATACTTACCAACCTTTCCACTGTTTCAGTTTTAAAAGAAAGAGGAAAAAAAGGTTTTTGACATCAAATTTGCGCTACAGAAACCCAACACAATTTTGATGAGAATAATTCGATTTACTTGTTTTGTTTCCGTAAAAACGACAGGACTTCGAAATAATAAAAGTGATATTATGTTTTGTTCCATTGCTAGACTTCAAATTGTTTGGAAAAATGCTTATGTATTTTATGATGTGATATTATGATTATAGAAGAAACATAATTGAATGAAACAATATTAACAATAATATGTTCGTAACTATGTCCTCCAATGTGTGTGAAAGGGTTTTAAGTCGGAAATAAAAAATGCATTGAAAACTGCAAATGTCAAGATGTTTTGACATAAAATAAAACCCATATCTCATGGGTTTTGTTGGAAAATATATTAGCTCACGCGGGTCGATATTTTACCGAGTTGGAGATGGAAGCAAAGAAGATAGTTAATTTTGGATACATGTTTTTCTCAAAATTATTTTGGACATAACCCCCTTTCCACAGCAATCTCAAATTTGTTGCATTGATTTTCTTACTTAAATTTATTATTTTGCTTTTTAATTTATTGAATATTGTTGAACAATTACGTAGATCAGTATCATGGTTATTATAAAAGGTGACCGACAATAGAAATAAATATTACTTCGTTAGGCTTCAAATGCTTGGAGACGGCACCAATGACATTGTTACAGAGTCAAACAGTTTCGTCGTGTACGTATCAGACACTACCGCTCTAGACGGGGTCTTGACGTAACGGTCACCCCGTTTCGCCATTCACGTAAGTTGTGGTTGATGATAATGATGGCTTATTAATATATGATGCAGGTGATTAGAATGAAGTAGTTGGCAAAATGAAATGCAAGAAAGTTGGAAGAACTGAGAAAATCTGCTGCGAACCCGATTTGTCAAGTAAACATGACTAAGAAGTGTCCTAGTACTCGCACGTTGAAAATTAGCGCGCTGACTGCTTTCGCCACATATCGCCTCTTCACTCAAATTGTTTTGTTCCAAATACTTTGTTTTAAAAACATTTTTTATGGAAATTTGTAATTTTGACTATCTTGGATTTTGAACGTCATTGTCGGTCAGTTTCTTAATTTTGTGAAAACAATGTTGCTAGAACTACATTATTAATCATAAGTTCCTTTTTTTATTGTTCATGTTAACTTGAAAACTATCATTTTCGTCAGTCTCAAACCAACTACCCTGCACAACAGTTTCTACAAACCGGGGACTCTTCCCGAATCCGTGAAATCTTAAATAAAGAACGTTGTTGAATGTATATATATGTAGGTACTGTAACGAAGTGTAATTTAACCATGTAAATGTGATGAGATGAATAAAACATATTTCATTAAGCGTTCTGAAGGAAGGGGTTCATGAGTGGATTTACGATTAAATGTGCACATGTTTCGTTGGACAGATTGGGCCGAGTTAATGAGTTACGTCATTGGGTGAGGGATGAGAAATATCAGTAGTTTTAATTACCAGTAGCTTGAGAGCATACCGAAATAGTACGAAAGAATATTCTGACAGCATCTCATAACCAAGGTATCTCAGACCTTTACTAACTTTTTTAACACAATCTGTGTTTATTTGATTTCTACTTGTACATGCCAAAGAATTTGGATATTATTCAAAGTTTTAAAAACAATATTTCTGCTGAAAGAATTAAATGTTTGGTATCATGTGAAACAATTCAAAATAGGAATTTCTAACGATTACCTTTGTAATTTTTTCATTTGCACGTTGAGCACGCGAAGGGGTGGTTGGGTCGTCGTGTAAAAAGAATTAAAATATTTCGAGATCGTAACGAGGTGCCGGTAATCCTGGCGAGCCTTTAACAAGGCAGGCAGCGAATGCCTTCTTTCCTTGCCTTACGATACGGCAATATACCCCGGGCGATGACCAGCCAGTGTCAGCCAATAAAAGAATGTATGAGGAATAATCTGCTGTAAGCGGCTGGGTTATGGCGCCCATAAACTGCAGGAGGCGACGGCGACGGCAAAGGTTGTAATCGGGAGCCGTTTCCTTCCGAATTAACCTACATACGCGGCGACAACGCTTTGGAAGGGGTGTAAAACCTAGAATGAAATATTCCTTGCTGCTGCTGCATCAGTCTTTTTTTTTTGAGAGGCGACTATAATTAGTGTGAGGCTGGTTGTTATAAGAATTTATCGTGATTTTGGCGAATGTGTCGAAGAAAGAACAAACATTATATTTCTGGACATTGTCCTTTTAAGTAGCATGTTTTATGTAATGACACATATGCACTTAGAACCTTTAACTGAACCATCTAAAGAATATAACTACAAAGAATATATTAACATATTACACAATTTGGGAGGGGGACTTACCTCCCTCCACCCCCGTTCGCCAATTGAATTTCGAGTTGCGGGAACAGAACGAAAGCGAAGAAAATCGGGAACTAGGCTATTCCCGTCCTGTAGAATGAATGTTCGAAGGATATCAGGGAAATAATGTTTCAAGATTGTTTTACACAAAGAATTATACATGTTTAAATGAAACTTATAGGGAAAATAGTTTAGGTTTTACACCATTTTTAACATCACAATTTGCTTCAATATACGTTGACAAGAGGGGCGACATTTGTCGTTCTTTCGTCGTAGGGGAGTGCCGCCAACTCCATAATTAAGCCATTTCCCCACTTCGATTTTCACATCACCGTCATCAGGAACGAGATTTCCCATCAGATGTTCCTTTAGAGAACAGATAATAGTCGCTAAGGGTGAGATGGGGTCTGTGAGAGGAGTGGTTTAAAACATTCCGACCAAATGACGCTAAAAGTCTCGTGATAAATCAGGACCTCTTTAACCGACTGGATAAAGCGAATATATTGTAAATTAATATTTCCAACGTTTCGGCCTGGAATTGTTTCTATTATCAGGGTTAACATATGATCGTAAATTAAAGTTATTATGTAATAATAATTTAAATAATTGTAAAACTAGACATTACATTAAACAATAACGTACCTTTAGATTCACATAATGTAAGATGTACTGATGTGTGTTACAAGTTGTTTACATTAGTAAGGCATTGGTTGTCTGAGGAACATATTGGTTGTCACATCTTTAATATCTACATAGTACCAATATACCGTACAAAAACATGATTATGAGGCATAGAGCAAGTTGGGAATAAACTTAATCATCAGAGATCATGGAATAAATAAATAAAATTTTGAAATAATAGGCCGAAAGAAATGATTGTAACTCTAAATTGTATATATTGATATGTGTGTGTGTCAGATTAAGTTAATAATGTTGAGAGCGTAGTGCCTGTGTCAGATTGAGTTAATAGTGCTTTTGGATTTGGAGCATTTCTGAAATAAATTTTTTATAGGCATTATTTTCCCTATCTACTATTATACCAATCAAAGGTATTGTTGTTATTGATTATATTGTTAGTGGCAGGTATCTTTCTGACATATAAACTCTTCATTACATACAAATCTCTTACCTAGTATCTTTATATCTTCCACATAACAACCTTAAACATATTAAATGTATAGTAATATAGTCGACAGGAAGGATAATAATTAAATTTATAAATTCCAAATATATTTACTTAATATGGAAATCAGATACCCATCTCAAAAGTAAGCATGTAAGCTTATCATTAAACAACTTATATGAATTCATTAAAAATTATTTATCTACGGAACTTATTTGAAATTTTATGACACAGAAAGGATTGTTCTAGACGGAGTTTAACTGGATAAATTTATTCTCAAAACCGAAAAGTTTGGTGTAATGTATTATGTATGTAAAGTGAATTGGGAGATAAATAGCATCAGGAAAAAATTGATTATCAATCTAACTGGCCAATACATACCAGATCCTGTTGCAATATTTTATCTGTAGGAGGTAAATTGAATCTAAAGAAAAAACCCCTTAACCTCAAAGATAGGTTTCAGATAGTGAAACATTTTTGTCTCCTATTGTTGCTAAATTTGTTGTGAGGAATATACATTTTGCATTAAGAAACTCAATTTTCACTCTGGTTTTATTGCAGACATATTGGTGACATTTTTTGTATCGTTCCTTGTAATCAATTTGTCTTCTCAATAAATAAATGAAATAGATTAAAATTCTCTATTCAAATTGAAGAAAATCAGCTACCTAATTTATTAGACACAACCAAAATATTATCTATAAATGGGGTAGGAAAAATTCATATTTTGGAGGGTTCTCAATTTTCTATCTAATCACCCTATGCAACTTAAGATAGCTGATAGCTATGAAAATAGCTAGTATCTCACTGACAAAGTCATTGGTGTTTCCCACCCCCAAATTTCAAAAAAATAATCTGAACAATCTTAAATTAATATTACTTTCCTACTTTTAACCTCCTAAATTAATGGCACTTCAGATAAATTGCAAAAAAATTTCAGGGTAACTATATTAGATATTTATTCAAGCCCACACAATAACTTTAAAATATTATTAAAAACATAAAAGATCCTCTCCCCACGATTTCCGCGCAGAATATTGTATACAAAATTAATTGTAAAACAAATAATTGTGATTGATATCACATTGGCATCACAAAAATAAGTCAACAGCTATCAATGAACACAAAAGTAATTGAGATCAATATCAGAAAAAGTCATAACTAATCATTTGATCAAAAATAACCACACCTATGATCGGGATAATTGTAGATAGGGAAAACAATGTCTATAAAAGATATATTTCAGAAATGCTCTATAACACGACTCTAGTAGAAGTTGGCCGTGTCCATTTGTACTACACTCCTAACACTACTAACATACTATTTTACACAGACAAACGTATCTATATACACAATATACAGATATAATCATTCCTTTCGGCCTAGTATTTCAAAATTTGATTTATTTGTTCCATGATCTCAGACGCTTCAGTTTATTCCCAACTTGCTCTATGCTGTATAAGCATATTTTTATTCTTTACGTTGGTACTATGTTGACGTTGCAGCTGTAGATATTGAAGTTCTGAGACAACCAGTATGTTTCTTAGTGAACCGGTTGTCTGCAGATGTAATAATGTAAACAACTTATCATGCACATTAGTACATCGTATATTACGTGAATCTGAAGGTACGTTATTGATAACTGTAATGTCATAATCTAGTTTTATAATTACTCAATTATAATCTATTTTAACTTTAATTGTGGATTCATATTGCTCTACGCAGATGATAGCCCCAATTCTAGGCCGAAACGTTGGAAATATTACCCATTGGTTATATTGAGTCAATTAATTGGTTATATTGGTCAATGTAAGTGGTTGTATTAGGTCTGTTGAAAAAGTGATTTATCGTGAGATGTATACAAAAACAGACGTTCACTTTCTGTTACATTGACGGTAAAGGTAGGAGCGTAAAGCAGTCGAGCATTCTTATGGTAACAGACTTCCTTCGGCAGCATGTTTCAGCGTTGTTTTGAAAGCGTTTTTTATTAGAATTTATTTAGTCAACACACAAAAATTGTATGTGGCGAATGGGGGAGACTATATATGCACGATTTATCGAGTTCCGGAATTCCTTCCAATAATTTGAACTAACATTTTCATATCAACTATAAATAGCTGAAAGATGAATAGAAGTTTTTTTAAGAACAAACAAAGTAAATACAAATGAAATTTAAAAAAGCGCGAGATTATTAACATTTGAAGCAACTAGTCATTTTCGTTTTTTAGTTAAGGAAAACTTATTTGCAGCTATAAACGAACTGCAGATTTGATTCTTATGCAGCAACTCATCGTCAGATATACTCTTACCACTACAAGCAAAAAGAAATTTCAACAAAACGTGCTCATAGTGAATCTATATTTATGTCCAGAAGCAAGACAAGGTGCCATCTCAACATTTTCTCAAAGTAGCAAGGAAACTGGACAAAAACCTGATCGATAAGGGGGCCATCGACTCGTTTATTAGTCGAAGATTTTCGTCTTGTAAAAGAACTGTCCGTCCGTAAGCGAGAATTATATACCTATTTTCATATCGGCATTTAATATAAGCTGAAAACGCAGAGCGAGCCCATTTGTGAAAACTGTTCTAGCTTATGTTTGAAAATGTATTCAAACTTTAAATAATTTAATTTTTATAAATACGCGAATCCAACATTCTTATTTGGTTGAGTACTTACATGTGTCGGCGTCCCATCCCGTAAACTTAGTTTGTTAGAAATAAAATGGTTGGTCTGCGAAGTCTAACTATTAAATGAATCAGCCTTCGTTTTCCAGTAACATATTTACATCATTTATTGATTCAACATTAATTTAATGAGTTTTTTTTTTTTTTACAAATGTTACTTTAGCAATACCTTCTATTGGCACGTCATTAAATGGAGATATACCAAGGCCTTTTCGACGTTTATCTGATATTCTCTTTGCTAGAACTTATTAAATTTATGTGGTACGACGATTCCGCGACGCTTATGATTCGTGAAGATGTTGAAGCTGCGAGTACATTGAAATGAAGTAGTTCCCATGAAGCGTCTTGAATTCTACCGGGAATTTTCTGTTCTTGCGCCTTGACGTTAAACATTATAAATTGTTGCCCTTTAATCCGACTTGGGAGAGAAAATGAGTGCTCATCATAAACAGTCACCACAACGGGAGAGGGGACGCTACTGAAGAGTTTGTGGATACGGCCTGAGACGGCGTGTTTTGTCAGTTGAGGAGCAAACATTCAAAAAATTACACGTCCGTTGATTTAAAGATGGTGTCAAAAACTAAAATGTGTGTTATATTTTACATTTTTATTGGAAAAGTGTGAAGTGGACGTGTCATGTTTTGAATGTTTGCTCCTCAGTCGTGATAGACATTCATCGTATGTGAGCACATTCGGATTTACTGTTCTGCCTACGTGGGTATACTATGTTGGTGGATCCCGCGACTTTGTCAAAAAGAAACCGAATGCCTGGCCGGAGCCGTGTGTGCCACCCGCCGCTCTGGGACAGACCCCGCCTCTCCTCACTGTCGGGCGGCCTCGTACCGTGTGCGACGCGCGGCCGCACCTCTGCTCTTAAATATATAAACATACACTTTTCATTACAATTCCTATTTGCATTAAGTTACATTTGCATTTAAAATCGGAAATTGAATAGCCGTCGAGCGTGCGTCCTGCTCGGCGAGGCCAGCGCCTCCTTTGGCGTAGCACAGTGGGCCCAAAAGCCTCCGAAAATAGGCGTTGTTAAGTAGATATTTTGTGATTCGGAGCTGACATTCCAACACTGAAATAAAAGTATAGAAAGTGTAACTAAAAATGTGACTATTTTTTTTGTCATAAAGTGACACAAGTAACTGAAACTTGCAACGTCTTGAAAACATATTTTCTTTTGTGTCTAGGATAAAGTATATTACAGGTTTTAATATTTCTTGCTCTAACCTCTTTCTCATTGATGTGCAAATTATTGCAATTTTTACGTACTTATGTTCATCTTATAGATTTACAGCTTCTTTTAGCTTATTCTTTGAGCTTAAAATAATTCATTCATGAATAAAAAATGGCAATTTTATAATTTTATGTCAACATTCATCTCAAAAACGTGTATTATCTCATACCATGGCCAAATATTTTTATGTAACCGGTTCCGTGAGTCACGAATTTTGGTACGTTCACCTTGTCACTGATTTGGAGCACTGTGCTGCCGCGCGCCGTGCCGCTCACAGGTGTCGCGTGCGAATTATTATAATCCTAGCCAGCAACACGGAGGGGCACAATAAAACACAACCAGAGTTTCTATTTACGTAATATACATTCATGAGGCACTACCGGACTTGATTATCATGCGCTTAAGTCGGTAGCATTTTGAAAGGTCGTATATTTATTTTCACTACTCCACCTTTCCAACGTTGCCGGGATGTTCGCATTCAGTCGCGTTTTGGTGGAAGCGACACGCTAGTTGTTGAGTCTCTTCTGGACATCTCTCTGCTTTGTTATTTTTTTAGCAATTGAATTTACTAACTCTAGCAAATATTTTCAAAATGGTATCGTCAATCGATAAAATATTGTAAAAAGGCAATATTTGTGTGAGGAAATGAGCTTTTAGAAATAAACGACACAATGTATAATATTTGAAAACAAACTTTTTATTAGACGAGTTTGATATGGGAAGAGCGTGACGAAGCAATTTTTACTTCCTACCTCTTACTTCGTTAGAAAAGAAAGTTATGTAATCCTTGACCGAAAACTGTGAGTTTACGGCAGAAATATTCTTATTGACGGGCTCTGATGGTGTAAAAGTGGATAAATCCTATTGTAATATATAGTAAATTACTTCCTCTAACTCGAGGTGTAGCCAGAATCCACATTTTGTGGGTTCTTGATATCTAAAAATTATTTGACGGCAAAATGTCTTACCTGTCTGTGGCCAAACCTAGCGCCTAAACCATAGAGTTGATTTTTTCCAAACTTAATTTTCCTCTATCAATCTGAACGAACTCAAGGCTATGGGAGTTTCAACTGGAAATTTTGATTTTTGAGAGTACCTAACTTGAAGCCTCAAAAACTTTTTCAACATTTTCTCAAAAATCGTCAAATTGTTTTTAATAAACGTTCTCAGAGAGCGTAAAATACAATTAAGAAAATGTTCCAGGTCTCATGTTTGTTGAAATTCCCGATTTTTCGAAAATTGAAAATTGTTTCGTCTAGAAACAGTAAAATTGAAGAGAGAGATGTTTTCCTTAATGAAATATGTTCTTTAAAGACATCTTGAAATAAGGTCATGTACAATTTTTCAAAAATGTGAATAGTTTTTGCGTAATTTTGCGCGATATAGAGGCAAATTTTAATTTTTTAAAACTTTTTTTCTCTAAATCGGTACCAACTTTTTTTTAAAAATTTTCCCTTCGTATGTATAAAAGGCTGGTAAAATATGGTGCTAGTCCCATTTTAAGCTAACTCTCTGTATTTTTGAAAATTGTTAAAAGTTAACATTTTAACAGTACAAAATTGAAGACAGTGATTTGTACTTTAGACAAAGTCTTTTCCAAAAAAATAGCTCTTGAAAATGGTCATATATATTTTTGAAAAACGAAAAGTTTTCGCGTGATTTGGGCTTGAAATTAATGCAATTTATAAACGCTCAATTTTTTCAATTTTGTTTTCGTGGATAGAGGAAGGGTCCCTTAAAAGAATTGTGAGGGTTTAATTTTTGATTTCTCTAAATTTTCGACAATTGCAAATTTAGAAATAATGAGAAAAAGCGCGCTGTTATAGCTCCACTAGTTAATTTATGTGAAATAAACGAAATAATGCTCTTCCTTGCCTGCTGTCTTCCTGAATATCATTATTTCTGAAGATTGATGTTTTTAGGCACGTCAACGGCTATAGTCATTAGTTCCGTTAGTGTAGTGAGTGTTTTATTCCGGGAGGCGATGGTGTGTTTCTTCATCTGAATGGTGGGATATGGCTCCGACTTATACGTTGGCGTGCGAGGAATATCCCCATTCCAGCGGGGCACCGCACTAGCCGGGCAAGATCTAAGCTTCCGACTCTCTAAGCTCTAAGCTCTGGACTCCGGGGGTAAAACCGAGGTACACAAGTTAAGGGGAGAGAACAGGACAAGGTAGAGGAAGGAAAGTTCCCATTTGTTAAGATATTGCTCTGACATTCGCCTAGTTTTGGTCGAAAAAAACTACCCATCACATCATCCAGCCGCTAGAATTCTACAATCAGCGGTTTAACTCGACCCAGTTACGGAGGTCGTGTCGAAAATCCGTCACCGCCAGGTCTTCCAAGGACCTCCCGAGCAGACACACTGAAGGGGCAGCGGCAATGCTGGCTCTGAGCTAACTCGGACAATATTTCAGGAGAAAAGTGTAAAGACAAATTCAGTAAAAGTTTTAATTTAATATTATTTTTTTCTGTTTGTATGTAAACATGAAGAATCTCCGAAACAGTAAGGAAACTGCATGCCACTGCGTTTGGCGACACTGCTACAGGTCTCCGAAGAAATACAAACGTAGTACATATCGATTTGAAAGAACTGTTGCCTTCATGGCTACAGAGAGCACGCCATTCGCAAGTCCCGAAAACCAAACATTTGCCCATTTGGTAGCCCTTATGCTCTATTGTTTTAGCTTTAAGGTGAATTGACAATACCAGGTAGTTGAAAACTACTGTAATATAAACTTCTGACTGTAATATAAAAATTGGAATGTTCAAGTATTTCTGTTGTGGCTACGAAGTATTAAAGTAAGCAGTAATAGTTTTACCTCGTCTGGACTAACAGTCGTAATGATGCAAAATTTCATCTTTCAAAGGCTTTGCGTACCGAATACTATTAATACACGTGATATAAATATTATTATAATATTCGGATAATATTATGACTTAAGTTCAGAAATGTGAATGTCAAAAAAGATGTTATAGTGGGATGTATCAGCTATAAGGCCGTAGGTAATTACGTGACAATATCTATGGATGATGAGAGGAGAAAATGATAGATTTGTTTGAATTAATTTAGATGTAAATGAAATATACTCTTTTGATGAAATTCAATTCAACCACGCATTTGCATAGGCAAACGCATTCCAGTTTATTTGTGACATATCAATGTATCTTTTGAAATAGTGAGCAAGGCTGCTGTAGATGCCCGTAACTGTATTTAAATATCGCAGCTTCTGACTAATGAAACTTTTCACTAAATATATGTTCTAAAGCGGTCTTAAACGCTCCACATTGCTCGAGATTTGACGCACATCTTCCACTACACCTAGATGAGGTGGTTTTGTGTGAAGCATCACGCGTACGTTTACACTCAACAAACGGCTATTTCTCAAGAGATATTGTTGTGATACCAATCGCTACACTTTGTGATTTGAAATGTACGACGCCACGTCAAATTGATTGACGTACGATTGAATTATTGTTTTAATCCTACTTTTAGTGTGAATTGTGACCTCATATACAAAATTAATTGAAATATTATGTTTATCTTGGAGCGACCGAGAGGTATTTTCTTATTTTCATTTACATGAAAACTTATCGAACAAAATATATTTTGCCTCGATTGGAGAACGGCGAGTGATCTAACCGTAAGATGCGGACGCATAGACGGATACTCGCAGTCACTCAGATTCTCTAATGGAGTGTACTTGTGTACATAAAATTGGATGTTGGTTTGTTTGAGATTGATAAACTCCGACATTGTTTTGACCGATTTCCATGGAAGTAGGCACATCTTCATGAGTTTTCTTGGAGAATGTTTTTATGCTGTTGATTTTGTTGTAAATCCACAAGGTGGCGCTGGAGCAGAAGATGACGCTTTGGTTAAATGCATTTCCGAATCTACCTGGGCTTCGTTGTTGCTGGGAGTTGCCATGTGACGCGAGGCGGGGTCGATTAGGACAGGATGAGCGGGCGAAGATGTAGTTGGGACGAAACGAAGGCAGAGGTAGGAGCCGACAGCGAGGGAGCCGATTGCGACACGAGAACACCAGGTCGCGACAGCGTTGACGGAGTGGAAAGACGGCGCCATGGCGTTATTCTGCGAGTATTAATACAAATATCTGGTGAACTGTGGAAAAAGTAACGATAATTCAACAAAGATACAATCGGTTTACGTTAACTTAATAGGAGAAAACATCTCAATAATGTATCCAATGATTCATAAAATCAGGTCCCTAATATACATACCTTTCACAAAATTAATTATTTTTATCTATAATTTACATAATTATTTTTTTTATTTTGATATTGATTGTAATGATGTATTCTCATTGAAATACTCCATTTTAAAATGTATTAGTCCCAATCGTATTTTTTAAATAAATATTTGAAAAGGTATATTGGCATACCAACTTACAAAGGAAATTGAGCAACATCTTCATTTCATCGTGTTACGTGTAAATTGTTATGTCACTGATAAGTTTCTCGGACATGTACAATAAAACAAACATTCTTTATACTCGCATTTATAGAACTTCAAAATTTTGCTCCAGCTGTAACACTGTAAAACGAAATGTAAAGAATAAATAGATTAGGGTTGTAGTAAAATTTAATGGTTTCTTTTTGTGTACAGTTGTAGACATTTTTTAAACAAGGTGACCAATCGTCCTCCTTTAGGGAGGACAGTCCTTTTGAAGGTTCTACCCTTATTCGGGAAGTGTCCTCCTACCTGTCCTTCTTTTCGACATTTTAAAATTAATGTGTTAGTCTAGTTGATCAAGTGAGAACTCGTGTGAGAAATCATTGAATGTTAATAGTCTAGCTGCAGCACTTACCGTAAAATCCAATATGAAGGATATTTTTTGCTCCGAAAATTCCAATATATTGTTATAAAATGATATATTGACAAAAATATTCATTTAATGGAAAAATTACCAGTTTAATTAAATAATTAAAAGAGATGCAAGCATAATTAGTGTATTCTTGTTTGAATTGATACAAATTTTCATTTATTTATGTTGTACAATTTTATTATATTTCTTCGTCCGCATTTTCTTTGTAAAAAAATGGTCCTTATAAAACAATAAATATCTTGGTTCACCTAATTTTAAAAAAAATCTTAAATGATTTATACTAAATTTCATAACGACATTGTTGCATTTTATTATAAAGCTGCGTACGAGTATTATTACTTTCAATTCACCTGGGAATCCGTATCTTGTACACATTTAATTTCTGTTCTTGTCAACATTTAGTTCTCTCTCTCGTGGCGCTGTAAAATATACTCATGTTTTGTTAATTCAAAACAAACAAAACTGTTTTGCAATTGTAATTTCCATTATTGACATTAGTGGAGCATATTTTAAGCGTAACGTACTCCACGTCCGGTACACTATTTGAAAATACTTCATCAAATACTCTTTGGGTAATTTAAAGGTTTGCAGAAGTGAACTGGGTAATTTGATGGTTACTGAACGAATGCCTATGACATATTTACTTACATTTTCACTGATTGCTTTTCATACAGTAGGAAATAATTTTCTCCATTTTCAATAATGTCCCTTGAAAAGGTTGGGACATGAAATAGAAATTATCGTCAAAGCAGGTTTTGCATGAGACTGTACTGTAACGTACGCTATACATGGCCATTTGAAACGTTTTCTACACGTTTGAAACATACCCTGACTTATAAACAATTTTATTTCCTCAATAATTCATTTTTCAGTAAATCCTGTAGACGCTCGACTCCTTAAATACTTACCCCCTTCAATTAGGATTAGACATACTCTGAAAATTGGTTCTATCTAAAAATGATTGGTTTGCGGGATTTAATAATCAAATAAATCAGCCCTTTGCAAAAAAATTCATAATATTTATTGGAATACCAAGTAGTATTTTAGTTTTGATTTTGATATTAAATTTACATACTTAGAGCTCATTAAATTGGTTCTGGATATGCCTTTTTAATTAAGATAACGATTCTTAATTTTTTATTTATTAAATTTATATTTATATTATATTCAAATTATATTTGAATTTATTAAAGTATTTAAAATATGTCAGTAATCGTTCTTTGCAAACATTTCATGATTTTGGCTTTACGTCGTTTTTCTGGGCGCTTACAGTTCGTTGAGATGCACCAACGAGCTAGAATATACTACATAGATTGACCGAAGCGTCTCCATCTCTGAAGCAAATTCAAACTATGTTTTTTGCAGTCAAAGCAGCGCCCTCTGGAAAGCAAAGAATTCTTGCATTACTTTTGATGCTGGTTACAAACTATTACACCCAGGTTAGACCGTCGTTCGTATGTTTTGACTTCAAAAAACATGGTGGCCGTTAGTTCGGCCACTAGCCAAGAGCGCTGAAACTATAGTGACAGCAACTCTATGTAATATATTCTAGCTCGTTGGATGCAACTTGCGATGGCGTTGCGTTGCAAAGCACGCGTTTTACTATTTACTAAAGAATAATGACAATGAAATGATTGAAAGTCTAAATTGCTAAACCTAATGACATTAAGGATAACACGAACTAATAATTACACAAATAAATTCGCAGATGTCTTGTTTGGACATTTATATGTCGACTTCCTACTACCCGAATAATACCATGAATCGAAATTTTTACAAATATGAAACGAACTTACAAATGAAAACAAACTTCTAGCCTCATTAATTAATAGCACGAATTAGAGAATGTATCTAAGTGATATTTTATCTATTTATTTCTCCTTGTTTGACATTCTGTATAAATGATGGAGCTTTAAACTAAAAGTAAATACGTTACCTGGGGCAGTGTCAGTTTTAAGATCTAAATGACTTAAATTTACAGGTCAAAGAAGCTTCTCTTCGTATTGACAAAACAACACAGATTAATCGAAGACTGAAAACTGCTCCAAACACTAAAATCGTTCTATGAAACGTTTTTTAGACAGTTTTTTAGTGTTCACAATAAACATACTTAAATATTTTAAAAGTCTTTCCGCTTGGCAATTGGGGCAGAAATTACCCTTCCGAAAGAGAACTTCACTCAAAATACGTTTTTCAACTGTTCAGCCAAATTTTGTCGCTTTTCGAAAGTTCATCAATATCTGATCAAAATCAACATGCATTTTGACTAGCAGATACAAAGTACTTCATCTGAGATTATTATGATTTGAATTTGATTATTATGTTTTAAGCATTCTTGTTTAAACTACGAAACTGTAACAATATTTTCTCTCAACAAATTATGCAAGGAACTCGAATCCAGTTGGAATGCGCGGCATAACGAAGCTTTTTGTCCTCTTAAGTTTATTACTCAAACTACTCATATTTCATTAATTACTTAATTTAAATATCGGCAATTGAGGGATACAGTGCATTGATAAAAAAATCAAAGGAGTTCAATTGCCAGAACTTGGTAGACAAGGATAAAAAAGTTCCTGAAAAATTCCACAGCTTCAATATTGCGTTCATGTGGCGTGAATGGGCACAATCGAATTCAATATATCTAATGAGGATACATTCTAGTGTTTACTACTTTTGTAGACGTCCTATATATTTTATGTCTGGTGTGCATTTCTTTTTATGCTCATTTTTTTTGGAGCGGAATTACAAGATTTAGAAGTTCCGTCAGGGATGTTGGCGCAATGGTAAGCAGATGCACTATATTCGCAAACCTCTAGTACTGATTTTCCTTTGAGAACCATAAACCGAAATGAATCGTTTTATGACTCGAGAATCAGAGGTTATGTTCGCGAATCAAACTCCTACATCGTATTGCCCTCTACTTCACAAGCG
The DNA here is from genome assembly GCA_017312745.1 of Gryllus bimaculatus. NCBI lineage: Eukaryota > Metazoa > Arthropoda > Insecta > Orthoptera > Gryllidae > Gryllus > Gryllus bimaculatus. The sequence continues at coordinate 4,901,309 of BOPP01000062.1, forward strand.
GAACCAGCTTCCTTGTAACTCGCTGCTTTTATTCTAGTTGCTGTAACTTTGGAATGTGTCCTGGTTCCTTTTCTCGTGAGTGCAGGTTCGTTTGGAACATATACCGGCACATGCTCCAATTGTGGGATTTTTACGTTACGAGCGTCTCTGTACTTTTGTTTTGATGTGATTGGGAAGATTCGTGAGTTTAATGCAAGATTTTTGCGTATATATTTTGTTCTGTTTTTTAACGTACGTGTACAAGCTCAAAGTACGAAACTATTTTTAAACATAATTTTTTAATATACATCATTTCCCGTAGAGAACTACTATTCTTATCAGGGCTTGCATTTACGTTGAGGACATTTTAAGAATAATATATGAATATTTTGGATACATAAATATTTTTTGTCATAAGGCGACTGGCCTTATAATAAAAATATGTTACATTTGACGGAACATTTATAGACGTGAGCAGAATGAAAACGCATTGTGCATTTGTAATTTGGTTACTGCTGAAAACATGGCTCGCACGTAAGATTGTTTGACTCAATTTGTAAGGGAATATCGAGCGTGTAGATGTAAAGAAAAGCCATTGACATGTTTTTCAACGCGGATACATGTATTACAATTTAACAACAGTCTCCGAGAACGGTCTCTGGGTCTGAAAAGAGAGAACATTGTAACAGCTTCAGTGTCGCATTTGTTGTTGCAGCGTTGAAGAGGCGAGCGCCCGGGAAACTCGTGCGATGGTCGCGAACCGGTTTATTTCCGCCCCATTTGCGCCTTCGCGCGGAGCGGTGGGCGGGCGGGCGCTGGCGGGTCGCCCGTCTGCTCCGGCCGCGCCCCCGC
>BOPP01000062.1:4902157-4918797 GCA_017312745.1 Gryllus bimaculatus
GGCGCCCCACCCCCCTTCCGCCGCCCACTCGTTCCGCGTCCTTTATCGGGCGCCGCATCGCTGGGGCACGCCGCAACCATTTTCGATGGCCATAAATACTCAAGATAGCCCGCATTTTCAATTTTTGAGGCGCGCCGGGAGGGAGAGGGGCGGCTCCCGGCTCGTTGTCTGATGCGGGCGAACCATCGATTGGAGGGCCGTAAAAGTGTTAGACTGAACCAACACGCCGCCGCCGTCGCTGCCGCCGCCTCCCGGCTGACGTGGTCGCGCGTGCTTACTGCCTCCATCTCTGCTTGCCAGCGATCGCGCGCAGCTTCCAGATTTCAAAGACCTCGTTTGTAACCTGATTTGGAATTCACGGCCTTGTTTTATTCAGTTGTTTTTTTGGCAGCATTGTGATGCGTTCCAGTGTGTTGGAAGAAGACGGGAAGCAATTGTCTGCTTATGAGTATTCCCGATCTGATATGAACGGGTGATATTGCGTTACTTCTGGAGGGATGTTATTATATTTGATAATGGTTAGAAGCGGTAAACACTCTTGTATAAACATAATCATTGTTGTCTTGTAACGAAACGGGAAACATGAGATTACACAGTAATTATGTTTTTGATGATGTTATCCAATTGTATTATATTCAAAATATTGATTTTCTTGGACATAATTAAAAGCTTTATTTATCTCACCAGTTCCCGTTAAGTTAATGAAAAAGAATGTGAAATGAACTTCGGTAATTTTTTTCTTTTCCATTCGCTTATAGAAGCAAGTCCAGTAAAGAATATCCGCCTCCAGTTTGTTGCTGTCTAGATGGTACTGGTAAGTTACGATGTGAACTTCGCCATTATTTCGCACGACAACATTACCATTCACTTGTTAGGAAGGTTTTCTCTGGGTTTAAATTTACTAAGTCACAACAATATCGACAATTCTTAAAATTAATGTTTCGTCGAATGGTACTGTTTTTCGGCGAGGAGTGTTGTAATAGCTATACATATGCATCAAGAAACTAGCAAACGAGATTATCATCAGTCCATTCGATCCTACCTTACTTTCCAAGTTAATATATATACAGAGTTTGACATTTCATTCTTAAGGAACTGACGAAATAGCAGCCAAAGTCTGACAACTTGTTGAAAATTGGAGATTTTTCAATGACCTTTCCCCTGCGTTACGGGTTTGAAAACACTGCAATTGTACGAATTCAATGTTGTATTCAGTTTCTGTACTGATTCCCTACTTTTGTTTCATTGAATTATGATCAAGAACCCGAGATAAGAGGGAATTCGGCAAGAAGTAATGAATGGAACGGAACTATTGAAGCCACGAATGATTTGTGGGTTAGAGAAATATGTGATACAAAACACTGGAATGCCACAAAAACGCACATTTTTGTTTTGGATCATTTTGTGTAATCGGTTTGTAATCTACGTCCTTCAAATAAATAAATAAATAAATAAATAAATAATGTTGCTGTGGTGTCACGTAGTTCCTAAGAACGTGACGTGCATGATGCAAAAAAAAGAAAAAGTTTAACTTTCTAAAATTTGCCAAGTGAAAATGTGCGGTTACTGCTTGCCCAGTGTAGCCCCTGTAATATGCCCCTGCGTAGTAGTTGTGGTAGGCGAAATAGCTCCCACCTTCTGCGCCGCCGCAGTCGAGCGAGAGGGCTCGGCCACGGGCGGTGGCCGCGCCGCCCAGCATTTATCGAACTGTCACCGGGTAACGAGACCAGGACCGAAGCAAAGCTGATTATTGCGGCGGGGGCGGCGGCAACGGCTGCCATAATCTGGCTGAGGGCGGAGCGCAGCGTGGCTGAACGCGAGGGCGGTGGGGGGTAGGGACGGCGACGGCGGTGGCGGTGGCGGATGGCGGGCGAACGGGTTGCAGCGCGCTCACGGGCCGGCACTGATGCGATTGTCACGTGCCCGCGGCGTTCATTGCATCAGCGGCAGCGGCGGTGGTGGCCGGTGCCGGGCAACGACATTACTGCGACGGACGCCCGGCGTGACCGCCGTCGCCCCAGCGACGGCTTCGCCCGCCGCCCGTCCTTTGTCGCTCCTCGTGACGTGTCTGCTGCGTCGTGCTCTCTAGGTCGTCCGAAGCCTTGGCTCGACTCGCTTCGTTGTTCTTTGGTATTTGCACGTCTTGTACGTTCCTCTTTGGAGTGCATGACGAACCTCGACTTAACCATGCCTTGACCATGACAGCAAATGGTATCGATGAGGTTTTCATCTGAGCTCACTCTCATAAAAATTTACATTAATTAATGAAGAAATGAAATACAAAAAAAAAAAAAAAAAAAAAAAAAAAAAAAAAAAAAAAAAAAAAAAAAAAAAAATCCAACGTCAAATATATGGATAGCTAATAGAGATTATTCTCATTTGTTTCAGATAATCTAATTTTTAAAGCATATTTTCACACAAACGTGATCGTTGAAATTTTTAATTGCACAGAGAAATTAATGGTAACCCGAATATATGTGGAAATAGGAAGGTGTGTATTTCTATTTAACATTTCCTCTCTCCATCCCTCAACATTTTCTCTGCTGTACTGATGCTACTAATTCTTAGACATTATGTTTAAAGTGACTGAGTCACGTACTCACTCGTTAGTTAATACTTTTCATAAGGAGAAGTAAACAATTCAGTAAATCTTTAATTACCTTTGACACATGTCGAGAATTTTAATTTCAGTTATATCGCACGGTTTAGTAGTTTAAGTCCTTTTGTTTTGAAAAAAATCCTATTCATAGTTTCGGCGCTAGTAGTGTTCACAGACACCAAACGTCGGGACGTTTAAAAAAAAACACTCTTTTGGTATCAGGAGACCCCAAAACGTATATTTCCATGAAAATCTCGAAATCGATTATCTGCAGCATTGCACAACTTCCCCTATACTCCGTATATTACTTCCTATATTACTCCGTATATACGTACGTATACGTGAAAGTAAAAAAAACAAAACATTCTGCCAACCTTCGGGTTCTAATCATAACGTTTTGTGGGTAGCGACATGCCATCGCTCAGTGAAGAACAAGGAAACGATGGTGCATTGTTCGGCATTGTATGATACACATGAAAATTAATTTGTAGTAACTGGATTGCAGGTCGTTCGTCAATTTCTCTACTTGGCTATCGCATAACAAATCGCTTCTGGCCTTACGTCTTTTGCAGGTTTCGAATATGGAACTCTGATAACTTCGTAATAAAGTCGTATAACTACGTAGAAACGTATAGTAATTGTGATAATTACGTAAAAAAGTCATTTTCGAAAGTCATAACTCATGAGGATCAATTGTGATTCCTACGTCTCCTCAATTCATATAAACATTTCAGAATATTACAAAGTAAATGTAGTTGTTGTGTGTATTGATAAGTTTTCATGTTTGGAGATGTTCGTTTTACTAAATACTAATCAGCCTCTGCAACTAATCGATTTCATTGTTTACACTGTAACGGCGACCTCATGCTTCCATTGCTCTCATTGCTAAGAAACGGATGCTGCTGGGAATATTTGCTGTTACCTGGAAACTGACTGTAGTGTTGAGAATTCCTGAGCGGAGAGTAAATTGTGTAACATATCTGCATACTGGTATATCGATGTGATGATAACGTGCGAGCAGAAGCGATGAAACACGAAGCATTTATAATATTTTTGCGGTTCAGAAACGCGGATGAGGTGGCATTGATTTTGTTTCCATTTATACTCTTCATTCCTATTACTTCGATTCGCGAATCGATGGAATCGTTCGATTTGCAGACTTCACGATGCCAATTTCATCGCGAATTTATTTCCAACGTACCATTGTTAATGCTTCAAAGTCAGCAACTACTATTTATAAAAAACGACAATCAGGCTGCTATAATGGGTTAAGATATCGCCTTTGCGTCAGTAAAAACAAGTGTATAATGACCCTGCTGATCTGTAAAATTTATTTTTCGACATTTGTCTCTCTGTCCTCCAAGTTAAATTTTTGTAGTATGCAGTCAGAGAGTGAAGACCGTAAATGGAGTAAGGTGTTCCCTTTATTTCACATTGGATTATATCGTACTCGTTCTTTCTTCTCCCAAGCGCACACAAGCCAGAAAACAAAGATATTCGTCGTGAAGTACGAGGCCACAGCTTTATGATGCCAAGAACCTTCAGGAGATAGACGTTGGGAGCGCTCCATCCTCTCTCGATTCTTAGTTGTCCCTCTCTTGTGGACCTCGTCGCAAGACGAAAACGCAGTAAGGAATTCCGAAGGTTACGGAGTCAAAAGAGACATCTAAAAGAAATTCAATGGGTTATTTTAAAAAGTTCCATCTGTATCAGCTGTTTGACACGTACGTTGTTGGTTGACGCCACAACTCCGAAGAAGTGATATATTTGATTCAAAGAGAATACCTCGTCTGCTGAGTTTATTGTATTTTTGATTAGTGGATATGTGGCATTTTGACTAAGTCAAAACAATCTATTGTATGGATTACTATCAAGATCAATTGATATGTTTATAAAAATGGATACACCTTTCTGTTCTTGTGTAATAAACTTACATTAATGTAAATAGAAACTATACAGAATAGCTATGCTAATGAATTATTCAAAAGTTATTTCCTTGTGGCAGTGATGAAAGGTGGTATAAAATTCTTCAATCAGAAAAATTCGAACCTCATTTATACTGGAAAATTAAGTAGCGATGATTGAACCACAGTAGTCAATGCAAAACGTTTTTTTCTAAAAATAATAAACATTATGATTATGCTAGGAATCATTTATTTCTATTTAATTACCTTCTGACGTTTATATGTTAAAATAAATAGGTAATAATTCATAATAGTGTATTTTTATGAGAGTCTAATTGGAAAGAAATATTACTCGTATTACAATGTTCCAAACAAAGCAGTAACATTCATTTGCCTGAATAAATTATTCTTATTTATAAAAATAACATTTCCATGTTGAATATGCGTGGTTTAATCTATTTTTATTACTCGTATAATTCTGACAAAATTAACAGGTAAGCCAGAGTGCTGGGCAAAACGTGCCATAAATTTGTTTCCTTAATGGTGCATACGTGAGGGCGTGATTCATATGTCTGAAATTCGTAGAACACGAAGATATGACTTACAATGCGAGGTAGTACTATCCATTATCCACAAACACAGAGCATATTGCGTTAAAAGGAAACATGTTTAAATGTCTGGTGGACATTCTTTAGTGAGACATCCTCCAGTTTTATATTTGCTGTGACATGGTAGTATGATAAAATTAAAATATAGAACTTTTCAACAAAAAAGTTTCCTCACTATTCCTTAAATCAGGGAAGAAAAAAAATGCATTTTTGAAGTAATAGTTGCTCCTTCCTCCAAAATTCCATTTCATTGTATCAATATCATATGGATGTGAGAATTCTCAATAGGTTTCTCTACGACGGTATGCATTTTGCTTATTCACAGTCTTGCTTATTTTCAATTGTTTCCTAAATATTACTTTATACTTAATGGTTTGTATTTCATGAATATCATTCACTACATTTTTACTAGTCATTTATTCTGAAATATTGCTTTTATGGTGTACTTTAATTCTATTTTAAATAATGATATTCAAAATTCATCAAACTATCAAGTTGATGCGGTATACTAATATGTTTAATGTCATTTATAAAAGTTTCCATCTTTACATTCTTATCATATACCTCAATATTTTTAATTATTAACTAACCCCTGCCATTATGAACCCCTGCGGTTACATCGCACAAAATGTAGAACTGTAGAAAAATTAGAACAGAAAATTACAACATATGCACTATATGAAAAATCGCTTCTCTCCCCGATAATATTGCTATATGTCGTTCAGTACTTGTTCTCTAAGACCAATACAATGAGGGAGGGTTACAAATTCTGAAATTATACTATCACAATTCACTGTGATCACAGAGTTATACATACCTCCGAGAACGTAATTGAAATATTTTATATTTACCAAGACCTGGACATGTGTATTGTTGGGAACTATAGCCGGTAATCACCCCTTAATTTAAAAACGTTTGGAATCACATAATTTGCCATCACGCATTTATATAGTAACTAATATTTGCATTTAAAAAAATCGAAATAAAAAAACTCGCTGTTTTCGCTTTGCTAACTTTAACCTCTCCATTCACACACAAATACACTTATTCGCGATATGTCAAGACCTTGAATAAGGTCGTGACACAACGAAACAACGGAATGAACAAATGACGGTAGATAACCATTGAGTCTATGAATTGTGCCATTTATTAAAAATTAGGGTTGATACTATTAAATCAATTAGTAATAGCAAGTGACAAATCGAGAGCTCTCTAACTTTTTTTAAAGAAACAAAAAGACAAATTTATTTAGTAGAAAACTGAACTTCTTTCAAATGAAAATATTTAGTGTTTTTAATTGTATAGGGATTTTCCATTTGTAATATAAGTATATTTAACGTGATTTATAGCTTTGTTTTAATTTCTCTTTAAATGTAGGGGTAAGGTAATGAGATAGAATAAAATGCATTGAACGTGGTTGTTTGATTAGAAAGTTATTACGAATGTTACGAAATACAGAGGTCGTTACAAGATAGGAATACCTACATGCTACATGTATTTATTCCTTCTTTCTTGATCGCCCCTTTTTCTTTCACATTATTTTTCCTTTCACCATACTCCATTGCAGTGTATACGTCATCCTTACGGATTTGAAAGGCTTGTTTTAGATTTTTAATATTGTATTGAGACATATATTTTTATTATCTTTATAACTATAATTCGTTAATTTTGAGTAATGCACATGCTATGTGGTTTCGAAAGTAATAAAATATTAAAAAATGAAACAATCAGGATAATAAATAAATTAAAATAAATTTGAGGCATGGAAACAATGGGGGAGTTGAAATTAAGGTTGTTATCGAGTGAAACGAGTGCGTGCTGTGAGCGAGTAAAGGGCCTTGACGCGTCTCGATCTGATCTTGCGGAGCGGGTTGCCGCAAGTGACGAGGCAGCGATGGCAAGGGGGTGGAAGAGAGGGGAGCAGGATGGAGCGAGTGAGCGCGCGTGATCGCGCTCTGGTGGGCAAGCGGGCAGTTAATAAATAGGACAGCAGATGGTTCGGGCGGCGGCAGCGACTGCGGGCCACAGTGGGCTGGAAATACTACATCTGTGGCTCGGAAACACTACAGAATTTCATGGTTGGATCATGAATGCGAATCGATGGAAAAGGGTATGTGAAAACTCTAATTTAGATTATCTACCTCGGTAAATGCCTACTCAACGAAATTAACGTTTTATTGTATATTTTTCTGGTGCATTGTAGGTTCATAAAATACCTTTTTACTCCATTCTTATTTGCAATATGGATTAACTTACATTACTGCAAGTTTTATCAATACTGAATCGTCTTTAACTTTGAATAATGAAGATCAGTACTAGTCTATCGACAATAAGTGTAAAATCTGCGATAAAGAATATAGTCGTATTCTTTAGTCCAGCGTCTTTCTTTTCCCCTTCTTCATTGGTTTCTTGGGTCTTTCGAGATACTTCAGGAAGCTGATGTACACTATGTTCACCATATTTTGTTGTTTTTCGGTTGAGACTAAAAACCTAAGTAGATCAGTCTATAAACGAAGTTTGTACATATACTGTATTTTACGAGCGCACTTGTCCAGTATCAATACTTTTGTTTGGATGCATTATAAACCTTCAGTAGGGACTGTTCTACCAAACGACACACGTCTGTATCGAATAAGCGCATTACACTCGTCTAATTTCAACTGTTATGTTCGATCCCTATGTAGACGAGTATTTGGCGGAATCCTTGTCTCTTGTCGACCCATCGTGCGGCGCCAGCAGGGAAGTGCCCGAGGTGGGGCGGTGGCGTGGGAGGGCGCGCGGGCGGGGCAGTGGGGTGCGGCGTTATCAGAGCCCGCGGGACCGCAAACCGCTTTCTGCGCTGCTGAAAAATGGAAAGCCGTGTACATTGCGGCGACGTTGGCAGCATTGATGGCAGGCCTGTCAAATGGAACGGATTTCACGTGGTTTCGTGTTCACAGCCGATGGGCGAGTTTTCCGCAAAAAAAGTACCTGCTGGGCCGAGTCGTAATCGAAATATATATATTTTTGGTCGTGTTGTATTGACGTTGTTTTGGGTGTTTTGGATAATAACATATTTTTCGTGTGTTTGGCAATTGCAAATTATGTTAAATTGTGAGATAGGCTTTTAAATTATGAAAATGCCTGTTGGTAAAATTGTTTAGGGGGAACATTTTTATTCGAAGATGTAGAATACTTGACGTCATTCCTTTGATTTCTTGTAGTATTAAATATAATATAATATAATATATGAAAATATAAGTATAATATAGATTTTAGTGCACTATAGTATAAAAATGCCAAAAATGAGAATATATAGGAATCCTCCCCCCTCCCACCATTCCCGCACCAAGCAGGTGTACTTGTTCGTGTATCAAAGTAAAAATGGAGAAAATGTGTAAAACATCAGATTATTTTTAAATTTAATTTCAAAGAAACTAATTAGTATTTTCACAAACTTATTGGACGCATGCGAACAAAATGTGAATTCATCTTGAGTTCTGTATGATGACTCTTAGGTGGAGAAAACATGATTTCGAACGTAATGCCTTGAATAAAATGTAGTGTAAACATTGGTCTTTCTGTCCAATAATGTTTTCGGATTTATTGGTGATCAGGATAAATTATTTTTTCCTTAATGAAGCTAGTGCATTTCATCAAGTGCATGAATATAGTGATATCGAAACATATTTGAACACTATAATAATAATAATAATAATAATAATAATAATAATATAATAGTATAATAATAATGATATAATAGTATAATATAATAATAATAATAATAATAATAATAATAATAATAATAATAATAATAATAAATAATATGCCTTTATTAATATGGCGAGGCTCGGGCAATCAGGACCGCTCTTCCGGCAAACCACATGTCACAAATATACACTATAAATGTGCAACTACTCAAATAACAGCACACATTTAATAATATTATGCAAATGTCGAAAGGTATAAATATTTCAGTAATGCGTTTGAATTAGTGTATAGTATTAAATTAATACGTTTTTGTACGATTCATTATACCTTGCGATTTTTAACATTATGAATCCGATGAAGGGCCTAAGCATGTTTTCTCGATATTTGGAAATACTTGCAAAATTTTCATAATCTTGAGGATGAATTGTTCTGAATTTTTCGTTTTACCTCACAATTTAAAAGTTGTTTCACTATTTTTACGTTTTGTTTAACTTTTGAAATTTATTTGTTTCAAATATACCTGATATCTTTTGTGTAACCATGAAAATACTGAGATTACTTTGAAATCACTCTCACGCCAATTCACTGGCACTTCGGTGTTTTAAATTTATTATTTATGATTATGACGTGTGCCCTTTTTCAAAAAGGCTCACAGTAGTCCACAGTTTCTGGCGCGGATCTTCCGCGGTGGCGGTGGGAGGGTGGGTACAGACAGCCACTAGGGGAACGACATGACCTTTGGCCTCGGGGCTCGAGCGGGCCGCCGCAGCGCGCACATCGGGGCGGTCATACATGGTAATTACATCGAATTTAATTGGACGAATCATATTTTCGTTTTTAGTATAATCGTTTGTTATGTAAGGTAGAAATCACGGTTAAAATTTCAATTCAATTCAATTTGATGGAAGTGAGAATAATTCAGCAGGGACGGTGGCGATGTTTGCAGTCCGGAATTAATTGCAATGCGTAATGAGGGTTCGGCCGGAGGCCGCCGCGGGCGCGGGGATCAGGGCGGGGGCGGGGGCGGGAGGGGAGAGGAGTGCCGAGGGAGCGATGCGTTGCTGGCCTTTTAAAATATTGCCGCGCGCTCTGCCGGGCCAAGGACGGAAAAATAGAAAGATGGATTGAAAGTTGTAATAGGTTATCAGATGACCATAATTAGCTAATATTCATGCTTGATTATCGCTGCGTGTACATGTGATTATGGTAAAAACTAGGGGGTTTATCCTGCCGATGCGATATTAAACGCAAAAGCGCTGTTCATGCAATTAGTTTTATGGTTGGAGTGGCCTCTAATATCCTGTTATGTAAATATTTGAAGACCCTGATTGCAAAATACCAACAACGCACGTTCGCTGCTGCACGAAGACTATTGAATATGTAACAACGTGCTGGTTATGGAGAATCATATTTACCGGATAACATCCAGAAATTTTCCGCTGCATTAGCATGTTGTCTCTATTGTGGCGGCGGGAGTAATGAGTTGGGAATGTGGCGGCGGCGGCCGGGCCGGCGCGGCGCCCGCCAGCGGCTGGGCGAGCGCTGCACGCCGACTTCACTTAGCCGTGCACGGATTGATGTATTTACACCGATGAATTGATGCAGCCGCCATGATTGACGGCGCTTTGAATCGCTTAGACTGACTGCTTCTTTTGGTGCTTTTTGCAGCCGACACCTCACAATGGTCATATGAGAATGTAGTAATACCATTTTAATTCTTAAATTTAAGAGAAATACTTGCAGTGAAAACCATATTTTTGAAATAGGATGTATTTCTTTGCTATTTCAATTAATGACGTACATTATAGTTTTTTTGAAAATTCGACATGAAATAAAAATTCGTCAGGAAGATCCGTTTGAATTCACATATAGTTTCTGGCTACAACAGTCAATCATAATATTTCAGAAGAAATGTTTTAGATAATAAAATTAAACAAATGGGTGCCATTTTCTCATTTTTTCTGATGGGTCATTAGATGCGATCTACTCTTACAATCAAGCATGTTAGTTACAATCAAGCAAGTTAGTGGGAATGAGTTGAAACTGAAATAGGGGTAAAAGTGAGAAGGCAGGGGACATGAGAACTAATTCAGAACAAGGGATTATTTATATACTGGGATGTTAAAAATATTTGCTTGTATATAGTATGTGCTTTTGTAATATGCTCATTGTTGTATTAATAATGGCTAAGCCATTTTTTTTTACTTTCGCGGATACTACGTCCGTAGTAAATAGAAAGTATTGTATTGCGTGAGTGAAAAGGCGATTTTTCAACAGAAAAATACTATTCTAGTTCGCTTATGCTGAAAAAGGGGATTGGTTTGTGTATGTAGTAAATAATTTTGGTACTCTTGTTACCATTTATAAATAGAATCCACATTTGTGGGTCATTTATTCCGAAAACCTGGTTTAGGACAAACATCCGTTTGCCTGTCGGCCCTCTTGAATTTCAATAGGATATTTTGAATTTTGGGGACTTTAGATGAAGCCTGAGCAACAATTTTTAGATAATGTTTTAATTTATCGGATATTGAAATGGAGCAGGTCAGATTTTTGTTTAGATCTGTGTTAACAAAACAGCAAAATTCACAAATAACGCGAGAATGCTTGTGTACTTAATTGAATGTACCACTTATTTTGTTTATATCACGCATAAGTGCTCTTGTATCTTTTTTTTTCGATTAGTGCAATATGTTGAACTACACTGTTGGCAATTGAGATGGCCGTCTTTTTCACGTAGTCGGATTTTTTTAATATCTTGAATTCATTGTACTAAAAAGATGAAAACAATGAAGGTCGGTTTGATACACATTGTCAGAGCGATTAGGATGCAGGAAAAACGATACAGGATGCAAGACATATCATGCACGACGCTGGAAACACAAGAAACATGCCACAGAGTGCGCGACACAGGGTGCGCGACACAGGGTGCGCGACACAGGGTGCGCGACACAGGGTGCGCGACACAGAATGCGCGACACAGGGTGCGCGACACAGAATGCGCGATACAGTGCGCGACACGGGGTGCGCGACACTCGGTCCACAATATGCAGCAATCCTTGTAGGGTTTCTTCAGGAGACATACACGCTGTAATTTTATCTTAAAATTACCCCCCTCCCCAGTTGATTGTGGAGTAGGGAGCTGCAACCGTGAGCTCATGCTATTCTCTTCTGCCGTGCTGTTGTCAGCGACTTCCCGGCTTCGTTGTGGGCTGGAACCTGCGCTGCCGCAGCCGCCGCCTCTGCTGCCCGTCGGCGCCCAAAGCGTCAGCTGCGAACTGCCTCCGGGGGGCTCCACGCCCACGCCCACGCCTGCGCTCGCGCTCGCGCCCTCGCTCACGCCCGCACCGCCCAGGACATCACCGAAACCTGTCTACGCGAAACGTACGCTTAAGAATGTTCCATTTTCTCATACATGTCGGTTTTTATACAAAAGACCTGTTTAAAAATATTGTGTGGTTACATTGCGCAATAAACTGTAATCAATGAAGGTGGTGTTTCATGTTTCACGTTGTTTTCTCGTTGCTCGATAGTTCCAATAATTTTCAAGAAAATGGGACCTATCACGTTCAGTATTATTGCTCAAAAATGTTGCCTAAAACCTGATTATCTCTTACACTTTAAAATAAATGTACGTAAATAAGCGATAGTAATTTCGGGTTTGTCTTAATCTGGACTAGACTTAGTTAGGTTTCTTTGACAAGATAAATTATCTGGAATTCTATAATAGTCGCCCATTGAATATCCTTCATTTATGATGCAGAATTCGCTAGCATATCTATTACATAGTATGCATTCCCGGAAGTAAAGTCTAAAAAAGCAGAAATTGAAGAGTGTAGGTCTTGATGTCTAGCTGTCTGAGAGGATACACTAACAAAACGTCAAATTTTCAACAAAGATCAGTAATGAACTGAAGCAATGTTCTGCACGACACAAGATTGACTCAATATATCCTCACTTCTCTCACAAGAGGAAACAGCTCTTTAATATTATTGATATATCCTCAGTTAAAATCAAGATTTTTAATATTACTTAATATGTTATTCATATAGTCGTCACACCATCGATAATATTGCGCAATAGTGAATATTACTCAAAACTATTGACCGAGTAAAGGTTTAAAATAAACTACACAACAACTTGGAGAGGTCCAATATTTATGGCAGACAGATTATGCAGAGACGCGAACCATCTCAATCATGTGCTAAAATGATGCGAAAAAATCGATTTGAATATTTTTACGTCACTCGTGTTAAGCGGTATCACCTCAATTTTTTCCATAAAATTAATTTTAGAAAATTACTTGTTTTAGCAGCTTTTTATCTATAACACTGAATCTTAATTTATATTTTTAAAAATATTTCTTTGCCTTATTATCTATGGGTGAAATCTGTTTCATTGACATTCATAAAATTGACATTTTATTTTCCGACACCTTCACATGTTTTGCCTCGTTTTTCTCCGTTTCAATATATTTTCCGACCCCTTCGTATGTTTTGCCTCGTTTTTCTCCACATCATTTTATTTTCCGACCCCTTCATAGGTTTTGCATCGTTTTTCTGAATATCATTTTCTTTTCCGACCCCTTCATAGGTTTTGCCTTGTTTTTCTCGACGTCATTTTATTTTTCGTCCTCTTGATATGTTTTGCCTCGTTTTTCTCTACTCTGTGCTGGAGGTTCTATATCCTACCCGTTTTTTTCGTCTCTGGGTTTCTCATCGCTCTCCCATTTCGGCGTGAGCTCTGTCGGAGTTGGGACGTATTAAGAGCCGCTGCCGACCGTCGCACATACTAATGGAGCGGCGCTAACGGCCGTGTTTTACATGCGGGCAGCGCCACCCGCCCGCATTGCTGCTACTGCCCGTCACTGTGCGCCACTCTGTTGCTCTTCGGCTCTCGCCCATGCTCCTTCCCCGTTGGCTTCGCCCCGCAGTTTCCTGCACTCATCGCCCGCCCACCACCCTGGCGACCTCCCATATCGCAGCTGGCAATTAAGGCGAGAAACCTTCTTCGTGGAGGTGCTGGGGCTGGTGGCGATGGAGACGGCGACTTTGACGAAGGTGACGGCGGGGACAGCAGAGGCATTGGTGGTGGTGAAGGAAATAGGACAGCTTTTAGGGCAACCTCTTTTTTATCCACTCCCGCTCCCGTCACCTAAGAGTGCTGGCCGTCTGCGCCCAATCTCACGCTTTAGACCGTTTCTGCATATATCCGGCTTCTAGCTCGATTTGGGCTGCCCTTCCCCCGCGGCCTTGATTCGGTCACCTGAGCACCTCCTGCCGTCTGTTCACACAGGCGCAGACTTCGCGTAATGGCGGTGGCTTGATCTCCGATTGAATTGTTTATTGATATTTTTATTGGCAGATAAAATTAATTGATATTATTAATTGATTGTTAATTGAAATTGACGTATTTGAAGTAGTTATATGTCCAATTTTTAAAGATTTATGAAAATATATTCATTAATCTGAAAAAATGTGTTAATTGTGATATTAACAGCTACTTTCGGGAAGTTACAGTAGGACATTTAATTAATAGGTTCAAGAAGCAAGTTCCTGCTCTTGATTGTAACAATTTCCTTCTCTACCGCCGTCTGAAACTTCAACGCGCACGAGCAGAAATCTTGGTGGAGCAACCCGTCATTCTCGAAGAATGAGGCCAGGGGATAATTTTCAGTGGCGACGTCTTCGGCGTCAAGTGGCGGGGAAGGTGCCCGGAGCGGGTGCGTGGGGGGGGGGCGGCAGGTCGATACTAATCCACTTGAGGGCGCGCGTTGCATCACGCCTCCTTCCGCTTACATTCCCTGGCTGCCTTCTGCGCCCCCTGCCGCCCGCGCTGCCCTAGCGCCCGTCATCGCCTTCGCAGCCCTCGCTGCTACGGGAGATGCTTTGCCGCTTTCTTGGTGTCGCTCTCGTCACGCCACCATTTCAATCCCCCTCTCACATCCTTATCGCTCCTTTCCCAGTCTTAACGCTCCGCCCTCTGTCCCTACCGCTCTGTCCTCACGACCCAGTTACATCCGCCCCGTCCCCATCGCTTGTTCTGCCCTTACGTTCCGCTGTCGTAACCACCTCCACCACGATGGCGCCTCTCAACCCGTCATTCTCCGGTCCCCTCTGCCCTCATGCTCTTACCTCCCCTATTCGTCACCATAGCCACTCCACCGCCCATACTTCCACCGACACCGTCACCACTACTTCCACCAGTATCCACCTCGCTGCCTTTCTGTCTACAACGAGGTAATTAATCGCAGCACGTGGAAGTTTACGCCCTCCAGATCCGAGAGCTAGATGGTGTGAGGAAATATGCCAGTTTATTACGGGCCAGGCGTGTGAGGGACTCATTCCTGTGTGCCAGGGAAGTTTCACGCGTACAAAAGTGGATAGTCATCTCACCAGATGCCTCTAGTTATGATTGTCACACAATTTATTTTTGATAAACTGCTTTATCTTGTTTTATAGGCTTGTGTAAGAACACATGCAAAAAATATTGAGAGAACTGCGTAATATTCCAGTCTAGGATAATAAAATCGAAGTGACGATTAGTGTTAAATATAATTGAGGTGAGTATTGGAGTCATAAGAAATGAGTTTTTTCAATATGGTTTGATACAAATTAAGTAATTTGTTTTTTATCAATTCTTCGCAAAGTACGAGTATATTAGTGGTACCACATTACCAGAAGAGGTTTCAGTTATATAACCATTTAAATACAGTTTAGTTTCATCCAGTTGAAGAGAAACAGAATAAAGAAAGACATGCGCTTATTTCTCTATCATGTTGGACGTTTTGCATTATATTCACTTTAAATCTCTCAGAATTATATCTAGTACGTTTTTATCATTCAGTAAGTTTATATATATCCAGTACGTTTTTGTTGTGTATTATTCGCTATCGTTTTTATATTGTCTTTCTTTCAAGAATAGAATGTCGTTTCCCACGTAGCACTGTCTGCAGCGCGTGTCTCTGAGCGACAGGTACCAAGCACAGTCCGCGCCGAAGCCTTTCCTCGGCAACGTCCTCTCACGTAAGTTAACTCACACGTTCTAAAAAAGTGAGGTTCTAAAAAGACATTACAGAGGGAGAACAAGTACCGTGAATAACAACTTCATGTTCCAATAATAATGATAATGTTCGTAATAATAATAGTAATAATACGCATAGGGGAGTTAATATAATTTTGGACACATTTTTCTTTCATATATACCTAATATAAAAATATTGTATATGAGGGATCATGCTTCTTGCCTGAAATCAAACATTGTCGTCCCGAAAGTAACTTCACCCTTACAAACTTTCAAGCTTAGTTTTGTAGCTAATTAGCGACGAGTACGTATTTTACTATTTTTCGAGAACAGTTAAAGACCCTTTTCTATAAAATCATAACACGAGACTAAGCGCCCCAGGGAACGTGGAAAGAGTAGACCCGAATAGAGATGAAGAGCGCCGAGCCGAGGTGTGCGTGCCGGGTCGCGAGAGAACTCGCGTTCCCAGGAAATTAATTATTTCAGACATCAGGTGGTAAGCCGAGGCTTTGGCCGCTGAAATGAGATTCCTGTTACGTGTTCATTGACGCGGAAACGTCGTCTGCAGCGGAGCCGTAGCGCCGTACCGCGGCGGTGGGGCTGGTGGAAACGGATGGCGCTGGCGGCGGTGACTGTCGACAGAGTGAGAGAGAGGGAAGACACTGGAGGTGTAGCGTGGGCGAGGGAGGATACGCAAGAGCAGCGGTGCGTGAAAGGAATAGCGTTTCGAAATAACCGAGTTACGAATCCCGAGCGTATCGAGTGTGTTGAGTATTTCCGAGGGAAAGAGCAAGCGAGTGGGGATGGGCGGGGAGG
>BOPP01000062.1:4920937-4933437 GCA_017312745.1 Gryllus bimaculatus
GCACCTCCCCACTTCCCGCCACCTCCCCGCTCCACCCTGCTCCACCCTGCTCCACCCTGCTCCACCCTGGTCCACCCTGCTCCACCCCGCTTCACCCCGCTCCACCCCGCTCTACCCCACACCGCCCCATCCCATCTCGCTCCGCCGCGAACCGCCCCGCACCTCCCAGGGGGGCCACAACACCGCTAACTACTGCGCCGCTGCCGCAGGGTTGCCACACCGCGGTTTGCGAGCGCGAGCACGCTCGCACGCTGTTGCAGTCTCTCTCGCGAGCTGCCCTCGCTTTCAATTTACCGGCGTCGCTTTAAAAATGCAGATGGATTTTATCGAATGGGGTTTGCAACACGAGCAAAAAACACGTGGTTATTAGTACCGTGCTATGCGCAAAAACATATTTTATAACAAACCTAGAATTATGCATCGTGTTTCGCGTGACAAATTGGAACACTGTGAAATTTGAAACAAATCTCATAGGACCAGCCGTGATCGGTTTTATCTTGGAGACGCACACCAAACGGCAGCCACGAAAAAATGCGCTTCAATATAAATCTAGCCGACGGTTGCTGTTCGTTCTGAATTGTTATCGACGGTGCCGATTGAAATTGCTAATTTTTGCGCGCCGGGTTATATATTATGTAATACTTTTTTTGGCGTGCCCATCAAAAAACTTTCAATGTATCGTAAATTTTCTCCTCGCGTGGGCAGGGGGAGGAGAATATCGGCTTGGATTAGTTGTCAATTGTTCGGTGTAGTTGTTGGAGTTTTATGTTCGTGTATTTTTTTTCCAATCGGGGGCGCGTCAGTCGACGAGCGCGCGTGCGTCGGGGCGGGAGAGCGGCGAGCGCGACCCGACAGGGGCTTAGCAGCGTGTTGGTGCGCGCGCTCGCTGTGAACGTGAGCGCACGGCTCACCCTCGCGCAGCTTCGCCCCGCTTCTCCCCGCTCCACCCGGCTCCATCCCTCCCCGCCCCATCTCCTCCCCGCCGCCCGCGCCGCCGGCTCGCGCGCGCGCCGCCCCCGACAGCGGCGCACACAGCAGAATGAGTTTTAAGCTCATCACGTCAATAATAATTATTGTTCCATGCCAGTGGAATATTACACAGCCTTTATCATACATTATTGGCATTGGAATCCGTGCGTTAGCGTAAACAAAGCGGCTAGTGGACGCGGCGCGGCGCTGCGCGGAGAGACGGGCAGGGTGGCGCGCGCGGGGCCGCGGGGCGGAGGGGCAGCGGCGGTTCGGTTGGCATAACACTGCGGCCGGCCGCCGGTTAACCGCCCCTAGCCATTAGGGCGACCGAGCCCGCAGCGCACACACGTCATCAATCACCCCGCCACGAGCGGCGCTGCGGCGCCGCCGCCGCCCCTTCCCCTCTCCTCACCACCCTCCCCGTCGCGCCCCCTCCTCCTCGCCCGTCCTCACCCCGTCCGTCGTCCGCGCGCTCCCGCTCGCTCGCCTGCCGCCGCGCCGCGCATGCAATCAATGCATGATTATGATGACGGCCGGCCGCCCGCCGTTGGCCCCCGCGCCCGCCCACCTCGCGGCCGCAGCCGCTCTATGGGCGCCGTTGGACACGCGGACAAATGTTGATACCGTGTTACCAGCGCGCGCCAACGCGCGGACAACCCGGGCGGAGGCGGCTCTGGACGAGCTACGCCACGCTACGCCACGCCACGCCGCGCCACGCCGCGCCACGCCGCGCCACGTCGCGCCTTCACTACGCCCCGGGTCCCGTTGCGTGGGAAGCGATGCGATGCACAACACCGCTCTGCCATTTACTATTGAATCTTAACATCAACATCTAAAACGGGCATTCTCCACTCCAAATCATCTTGTACGTTGTTTTTGTGTATGTTATGAAACTCGTAACATAAAATAAAACATTCTGCTGGTATATTGAAATAGACGAGTGCTCACAGAAAGAAATGTGTGTGTGTGATATCATGTGTATAGTTTTAAATTATGTATTATTATTGATAGAATTGTTTGAAACTAGGTTACTTTAGATCAATGGCGATGTTTCAGGGAAGGAATATGTATGATAGGATGCATGAATTGAGTGTTCAGCTTGTTAATGCGCGTTTGAATCGTTAAGTTTATCATTAGAATTAAAAATCGATCTACAAAATTAGAAAATTCAGTGACATCACTGAATTATCTCCTAATTTTGAGATCGCAGTTGTGGCATCTTTCCATAGTTAACGATAATTCGTATGCTCATTATTTGCTGCTGCTGTATTTACAAAATAAAAATACCTTCCAGATCAGATACTTTTATCACCTAATTATTTGAGAACCTTTTGTTCTCGTTGAATTATTAATTATGAAATAATGTAAGAAATATCTTATAACAATGAATGCTTTCTATAATAACAGTAAAGTTGCCGCAACGAGGCAGTCGTCAAAATCCCAGTTGCGCGAACAGAGTAACGGTTACGGTGGTGCAACGACGACGCCCATAAAGGGAGCAACATCTCCACTCGCCGGCGCCGGCGATCTTTACACCTATCTAACGGCTCGCCCCGCCGCACAGTGCCAGCGCACTAACTGCCGTAATTTGATTTCCGAATCGCTGGCGCTGCTACGAGCCGTTGTAATTCTGCCATAATGGACAGTTACAAACTCGCATTACACTTGTTCGATAATATATCATAAATCGATTATTAAGCGAGCCACTCTGACAATCAGATTACGCCAATTTACGCCACTGTAAAATGTCAAAAAATGTTGCCTTTCTATTTTTATTGCGAAATATTATTTTCTCGGAACGTTTGGTATGTGATTCGGACTTAGCAGAAATAATGAAGCCCGACTGTTGGCAAACGATGCGGCGGCGAAAAACGTAGTTATATTCGCAACGATATTTGGACGTTGCGAGGGCGAGTACGATATCACTGCCCTGTCTCTCTCTCTCCTTGTTTCTCCTTTTTTCTGCCGCGAAGTTATATCTCTTTTGCCTATACATAGGGGTGATTTCCATGCATTTTGGTTTGCAAATAACAAACAAAAATACATTTGAATTGGGAGCAATCAAATTTATGGGAATCGCGGCTGCAAGCGCAGCGCTGTGTGTTTGCGTTCGTGGCCAAAGCCGTGTTTCCTTTCGGGCGCGGTGACGGGGCGTGACAGATGGTTGCGATAGCGCCCGCCAGATCGCGCGCAGACTTATCTGGCGCCGCGACCGCGCTCTAGAGCGTCACACAAAAACTAACAAAATTCATGGCTGTTATACGGCGATAGGAATTTCTGTTTGATTTTTCGCTTGCACGTGGCCGAGTTACGCCCGGCCAACCCACCCTATCTGCTCGCTTGTGCGCGCGGGGTATATGGATAGATTTTTGTGAAAAGTTAAATACGCACAGTGAAATATAATAAAAAAACGGGGGAGGTCGGGGAGCGGAAGGGTTCCGCGGCCGTCGATCTACATGGAAATCGAACGGCAACGCGAAAATACACCCACACCCGCGTTTTCGCGTGCGCGCTTCCGGCGGCGGCGGCTGCGGGGGCGGCGGGGGCGGCGGTGGTCGCGGTTTCGGAGACCCATTCAGGGGCGATCAATTCATCTCAATTTATCTGATAATGCGAGCGAAGTGCCGGTAGCCCGCGGTGTAATGAGAGATTTTAATCGGAAGGTGATCATGGACGCGGGGACGTCAATTAATTCGTGAGCGCGCGCGCGCGCGCGCATCGCAACCCGAGCGGTGGTGGTCTTGCTCGCGGCGAAGCGGGGGGCGGAGCGGAGCGGGCGAGGGGAAGGGAGGGAGTGGGGACAGGGGAATGAGAATGTGGGCGGCGCGACAGGGGGCGGGTCATGGCGAGGGACAGGGTGTGGCGAGGGGAGAGAGGGGCAGGAGAGAGCGGGAAGCGGGAACGCGGGCGGCGCGGCATGGATTGAAACGTGGTGATGGGAAGGGAGGGGAACGAGAATGCAAGTGGCGCGGCAAGGAGAGGATGCGACTGCGGCAAGAGGAAGGGAAGAGAAGGGAGATTGATTGGTAATTCCGGGCGCGTTAACGGCTAAGGTCATTAGTCCCGTAAGGGTAGTGGATTTTTCCCTCGGGACGTGACTGTGATCTTCTCCCGCTTGATGGTGCGATCGGGCGCCGACCTACCGTCGCCTAACAGGGTTTTTCCCAAACATATCTCCCACCTGCGGAGCACCGCCCCAACCGGGACATATTCTAAGCTGCCGTCTGAGGGAGGGGGGAGCGGGGAGCAGCCAGAAGGCAGAACGCAGGCGGCGCAGCGGATGGCCAGACTCTGCTGGGGGAGGGGAAGGGCGAGCAGAGTCAGAACTCGCGCAGTGTGGCGGGCGCGATTGGTTACCTGCTGGGGCGCGGATAGAGGTACACCTTATTATTTACTATGCTGTCCGGGTGACGCCGCGTCCATGGCGAAGGTGCCGACGTTTCGGTCGCCATTCTGCGACCTTCCTCAGGGCGTAATGCGGACTCCGACCGCGGAAGCCTACGCTCTCAGAGATATACCTATTTCTCTCGCCATATATTTCTTTACACATAGAATTTTGTAGTGTGTAATTGATAATGTATTATCTCCAAATACTGTAAATATGTAAGCTCTCTCGGATGGCTTGATGGTTAGAGTTGCTCGCTTTCCACGGCACAATTTCGGGTTTGATTACCGTTCGAGGCAAATTATAACTGTGTGCTTTGCTTACAGATGTCTCAGTATCAATTGCTGTGTGATGATGAAGAAAATCCCACCCTAAACTTAAGATGACCAGTATATATGGTGAAAGCATGACTTCGTGATAACCACACGAGCCCCTTTTGTCATGGCCGAGAGGCTGGGCCACCTCTGGTCGGCCAAGGCCGTAGCGGGCTGTCGAGCCAAAGGGCAGGATTATTCTGTAGTTATTTTATTGAATTAATAATATTTCATGTGTTTTAGATACAATATTGGGTGGATTTTTCACAACTTTTGAAAATATCATTAGGTCTTAACAGAAAAAAGTTTAGAAGTGGTATTTCGTATTGTAAAGAAGACATTGCAATTACTTGTTCCGTATTTTTATCGGAGAATGACTTGCTTGTTTTGTAGCTACTCCTATGTAAGAGAAATGGCTGCAAAAGCATATTATTAAAAATGAGTGTAAGCATAAGTTATCTGCAAAGTAAAGTATTAGAAATTATAAGTAAATTTTTTGAAATGAACACAATTGAAATACACAGTGGCGCAATTTTCTTTGCCTCATGGCATAACAAGTGCTTGAAAATAGAAGAATAATGCGGATAATAACTGGAGGAGATAGTCTATTTATAACAATATCTCGCGAAATAATTCATTTATGGTGACAGGTTTCAGAAATAGAAAATCAAATATTGACGATTTGAATAAATGCGAGAGACTGACATTGGTTTCAAATTGTCGAAATATTAATTTTGACTTTGAAATTCTGGCATAACTTTTCCAAATTTGCTCTTTTCGTAATGAAAGGTGACGTATAATCCCAAATCAATCGTAGAAATGTTGCTTCTTTAAAGAAATGGAATTAATAATTCTCTTCCCCTGGACGGTACCCGCAAAAGGCAGCAAATATACAGAGCACCGGGGGATTTTCACAGCCAGAGGATTCTGTCAAACGTTTGACAGAATGCATCATCATATATATTATTTCCAAAAAGTGTTATGTAAACATGCCTTTCCCGGATTAACTACTCAATTAATCTCAGCAAATAATGTGTTCTTTGAAAGCTGGAAGGCCCCGATTTCTGCCTGTATAGTATACATTTTTGTGTGTTAAATAAACATTGATAATATGAAGAACAAAAATTGAATTGTCGACATCAGGCAGACACTGACGGTAAGGCGGATAGTATTAGGGTTAGGCAAGGAGCAGGAGGGCAAGGTTTGAGCATTTTGGGATAAGGCAGGACAGGCTAAGGCAGGCTAGGGCAGAGCTGGCCACACCAGGGCAGAATAGGGATATGAAGCACTATAGATAGAATGCTTACTTTTCCTGTCTGAATAGATTAATATGGTAAATAACTATCCGGACAACTAAAAGGATTTGCTTTTAAACATCTCGTGCGATTTAATCACTCTAGCTTCCACTACTTTACTATTAATCCTAATTCTAGCTGATGACCCACTTTCACTAGTCACAACAGTTCAGTTCTCTTGTACATGGTTTTCGTATGTATTTTTGCTATCTCACTACGGAGTAGAGAGAAAGTTATGAAATGCTGCGCGGAAAAAACGGGAAATTTTTGGCAGAAAATCTATTATTACTGGGTCTTTTGTAATGAAAAGTGGATAAATCGTTGTTCAATTTCGAAAAAGTCCTATAACACTTGGTGTGATCAGATTCCATGTTTTATGGGTCCTTAATGCCGAGAAATCAAATGACGACCAAAGTTCCTCTCCGCCCGTGAACAATGTCAGCGGCTGAACCGTCCAGCCGATTTTCTCCACAACTGATATAAATCCATCGATCTGGCTGATGTCGCGTCCTATTGAATTTGAAACCTACATTTTAATTTAGGGGAGTGCTTTACAAAAAGGTCCTGAGACATACTCCAAATTTTCAAAATGGCTCTATCGTTTTTAATTAAATTTTCTTGTTAAATAGTGTGAAGATTGTTTACGGAAATGGTGAAGGTCTCATGTTCGTTGAAAACTGATTTTTCGATTGTTGCGAAAGATCAAACATTTTCGGGGTTTTCATACAACCAAAATACTAAAAGTAGAGTTTTTTCTGTTAATGGAATCTGATCATTAAATATAGATTTTGAAATATGGTCGTTTATCATTTTTCGAAAATTTGAGTACTTTTCGCCTAATTTTTGCGTGAAAATACGGGCGAGAAAGTACGGGCTGTTTCAGCTACACTAGTTTTTATTTATTTTAATACCTTCACCTTTCATTAAATATTTGCTGTCCGCACTTTGAGCATCGTACATTTCATTTGTTTATCAATTTCTCTACTTCTCATGTGAAGGGTCCACCCTTTGTTGTGGCAAATGACACCGTAGTCTTCTGCGCCCGGAATCAATAGATACTTGGTTGTCCGTGTGACGCCGCGTCCGTGGTCTTGTTGCCGTGGCCTTTCGGCCGCCATACTGGGACATTCCTCAGAGCGAAATGCGATTTCGCATTTCCGAAGTTTTGACTTCACATGGACGCCGAAGCTCTATGGCACTCTGCTGGATCACACTCTCCGGAGAACATCGCTCCTCACAAGCCCGCCTACGTCCTCTTTCCGTTTTCGAGGTAGTCCTTGGGCCTTGGATAGGCAGTTGGCATATTTTACGAGATAGCCCTTGGGGCCATTTCGATACTTTTGCCCAATCAGATGTATGGGAGTTAGAAGTCTCATTACGCCGTTCCATTGAAGGCAATAGGACGAACTTCTTGGGCGAGCTTAATGGACTACCTTCTTTATTATTAACGAGGGAAATTGATGGATGAATATGAAAAGGTGGAAATACACGGTGGTTGGAAGAGCCCCACAATGTTGCACCACACAAACAAACATAAAAGTCCGAGGCGATACTCGAACCCGCTACCCTTCGCGAAACAAGGAAGTTGAGTCTTTACCGGCCGCTATACCGACCTTGATTACCCAGGTCGATGTTTTCGGAGTACTTGTGAAATTATATTTCATTTTAGAGGAAATTATATGAATAAAAGATAAGTGTATTATTATACATTTTATTATTATTATTATTATTATTATTATTATTATTATTACAATTATTACATTCTTCTTCTCTATGGAGTGGATTTGACAGAATGTTTTCAGGTTTGCTGTATTCCGTGCTCCTTCTTTCACCACTACTCCATTAATCTATCAGGGAAAACACTTGTAATCTGAACGAAATATCTCTGCCGCCGAAAAGATGTAGTATATTGAGCCAATCACCACTCAGCATATGTGGGTGGGCATTCGCTCCACATGGAAACCTAGCGCATACTCGACCACTGAGCAGAGGTCGCAAGGCGGGGGTGGGAGGCGGCAGCGGCGGCTGGCGTGCGTACAGAGCGCGGAGTCCTGCGTCGCGGGCCTCAACGCCGAAAATGTTTTGAAAACGAGGAAGGGCGCATTGTAGATCGCGCACCGCTAGATTCCGTGAACGCGCAGCGGAAAGCGCCGCGTTCTTTTCACCGCATTGTTTACTCTGGAAATCTCCGATGAAGCGCATCTAATTGGAGCCGCGGAGATCTCGAAAATTCGGGAGGGCAATACAGAGAACCCCGCCTCCGTTGCGCTCTCGAACGAGACCGTTGATCGGGTTCGGAACAAGAAAACCTATAAAATCGTCCGCTCCATTTGATAATAATAAGGCCGGAGAGAGAGAGAGAAGTCTCTCTCTTCATAAGCAGGTAATGCGGCGCAGTTCAGAGAACGCTGCGACGAGATGAAGTCTTTTTATATTTACCATTAAAATTCCTTTATTCCCAAAACGATTTTAAACCCTGTTTCGTACTGTTATTTGAATTCATTTTTGCTTCTAATTACCTAAAGTAAACATGCCGTATTCTGTTCTTTATGTTATGTTATTTGTTGATTCGTTCCTACTGCAAAGCTCGTAATAATTTTATCCACATAAATTTGTTTGCTCACAAAATATTCATATTGCCTGTTGCGATAACATCTAACGTTTATATCCTACCTCTTGCTCATATGTAAAGTAGTAGAATGTGTTTATTTTAAGTATATTGCTGGAGCAACTTTGCAAAGACTAAAATAAGCATAACAATAAACACTACTGACTCTCTACAGACATTCGCCTTGCGCAGTTGATTATGGCTACGACACGAATGTTGTCGTTACAGGATCTTTTGATAGTCTGAGATGAACTAATTGAACTAACGTTTTTTTGATAGATTGTTTCTTGAGTACTGTAATATTCTTTTACAATAAATTAATTAATTAAATTGAAAATGAATGGAAAAGTAAATTGATTTAAACCGATGTAATCAAGAATTAGTTTTTTT
This sequence comes from Gryllus bimaculatus, assembly GCA_017312745.1. Taxonomy (NCBI): domain Eukaryota; kingdom Metazoa; phylum Arthropoda; class Insecta; order Orthoptera; family Gryllidae; genus Gryllus; species Gryllus bimaculatus. The sequence goes on from BOPP01000062.1 coordinate 4,929,899, forward strand.
TAAAACCACCGAGGTGAAATTACGATCTTATTTGTTAATTATACATTTCCATTCTGCTGTGGGCAAGAAAAGGGAGTTATACACCCTTCGAAAACGCACGAAGCAGAAATGAGCTATGCTCACTTTTATGGAGGCATCTGTCGTAGATTTTCCTGGAGCACGCAGTTAATTGTAATAAAAAGAAAATGTTTCAACATCGTTCAAAGATATAAAAAAATCATGGATTCGTAACTTCTTCGATCTTTAAAAGAAATTGAACTTCGCGTTGTTTTCCCATGAACTAGACGCCAAGCCGTTCAACGTTTTTGTTCAGCCCACCACAGAATTGAAGAAAAAAAAGTTCTAAAGTATTAAAATTAAACATAGAATTTATGTTATATATTGTTGGTTTTACTTAAAATATATACTATTCTGTATAATGTAACAGTTTTAAACGTTAATATTATGTTTTCAGTTAAACAGGACTTCTCTGAGATTTTTGTAGAATATTGGTAATCGAACACTTGTCTGTTGCATGACAATCATGCACCATTGAGAAACTGCAGATAAAGTACAAATTTCACCAAAACACATGGTCTCGATGCAACGAATGTGAGAGGTGTTAGAACAATGTAATGTTCTGGCAACAAGTATAATACACATTCCGTCGTTTCCATGGACAGGCTGCTAATTGAGGAATTGTGATTTATTTGTGTCGCGTTGATGTGAATGAATTGCAGCAACAGTAATATAATATTCTCAGTATTACGTTTGAATGTATTTGATGTATTCAATTATCTGGAACAACGATATTTCTTGTAAGACAAATAATTCTTAATTGTTAATTTATACTGAAACAAAATAATATTACTGGACTTTTAAACCTTTTTATCATGTTCTATTTCATGTATATACTTTATTGTTTTTGTAGAATATTTCTTCAATATTGAAGGTTAAATTTGTCTCACCACATTGCTTCATTGTTTTTGAATGTGGCACACAATGCGTTGAATAAATTATTTTAAAAAGTAATCCAATTTTGTTTTGATGGAAGAATTTTATTTAAAAGTCAGGAAAAGAATAACGGTGAATAAAAAAGAAATTTTATAAAGTTTACAGAAAATCAAATTGAAGTTCATAATTATAAATCGAAAGTCTACCTATAATTGATTTGTTGATACTCAAAACTTTCTTACGGTAGACCTTCAAGATAGGCAAGAATGTACCAGACACTTCTTTTGGTGAATTCCGAGAATTAAAATGCGACCAGAAAATGTATCTATCTCAATTATTTTATTATGCACGCTTTTTGTAGCTACTGAAAATCCACACATCAAAGTGCCCGGAAAATATTTCCAACCCAAATTCTACACTTGTTCAGTAATACCACACAAATGCTTTCCATATACATTCTTGATAAATAAGACTCTTTATTTAAACGAGGAAATTTCCCTAAACAATTCCCGAAAGCGTTTGTCAATCCATTAAGCTCAATAGATTTATTTAGCGGTTTTAAAAATAAAGATTATTTCAAGCAATTCACAAAATTATTTTGAAGTAATACGTTGTTATCATACCGAATATTCTGTCGTTGTGTCAAGGAATGAACACGGAGGTTTTAATTATTCAAATAAAGAATGAGCAGAGTACAAAAATTTGGAAAGCAGTAATAGTACGAAAGTTGAGACGTAGAAGCAGTGGCAATGACAGTAGGATCCCTCGAAGCCTGGCGTTGTTGTGTGGCCACAGAAAGAAAATACTCTTCTGAAGTTCGAGCTCTCTGAATGTGTAGTTTGTCTGGTGGCTCTTTTAATGAGAAAAGGCTCTGCAGGTGCGGTGTGCAGTTCGGCTGCTGCAGCGGTGATAACTTTCTGTGAGAGTTCAAAATTGTTATGTTTGTTAAGAAATGAAATAAAGTAGTAAATTAACTCTTAAATATGAAAGTATTGAAGATACGTTGCTTGGCTGAATTTACTTGTTTTGTCTTCTCCCTAGATTATATTACTAATTTCCAAAGCGCGTTAAGTCAAAAGAAACCTATTTAGCCTGTGTTCACGTGGAAGGTGTTTCTAATTTTGTTAGATACCCAGAAAATGCAAAATGCAAAAATAATGAATTTCGATTTTGGCTGTAAAATGCAAATTTTTGTTTGTGTTTTTTGTGCATTTCTTTTATTTTACTGCACTTATTGTCTAAATTTTCATACTCTGTCCGTCATTGCGTACGAGACAGATGTAACAGCAAAGCTCTAAGCAAGAGGCCTCTAGCCATTATTTACTATTTATTTGTTGCATATGTAGAGAATGATTCCATTGTATTTTGTACTACACTATATTGCAGTTTTTATTAAAACTAAGTTTTTAAAAATATTAATTTATTGGAGTGTTTTGAGAGAGTATTTTATTTGTTCTTGAGCAGTGTGAGATACTGATTGGAAAACCATTTTGGGTGTTTGTTTCAGGAGTATTTTTGATTCTGCAGGTCAAGAGTTATAGAAATGTCTATGTAACCAATTGAAATTAACTGTATCCTCACGGCGAAAGATGTCAAATACGTAATTCAAACTTAATTCGATAGTTTTTTATTATCTATTGTTTTGTAAGAATATTTGGAATTGTTTGTAGCAAGTATGTTTCTGGTCAATTCGTTAATGTTAATTCATAATTCTATCGTTTTGGAAGTAAATTAATTAACCATCTTGCATAATTATAAAAATACTTGGGAAAAACAGTTTTTCTTTTCTGATTAGAAATTATGTTTATCACAATACTTATAATGTATTTTTAGATTATGACAATTTGTAAATTCTCAAGGATATTAAAATATAAGACAGGAAACTAGATAAAGTCTCGATTCTAATTTTAAAAAAATGATTTGCAATAATCAATTACACCAAGTATAATTTGTTATACTATTGCTTATTATCGCTAGTAAAATTAAAGATGGAGGCTACTAACGGACTGTACTGACGAAAGTTTGAAAGAATTTGTTTTGACTCCCTCGTTTGCTTTGGAACTAGCGATACCGACGCGCCACTTCGGGTGCCAATAAGGGCCTGCACGTCTCGAACTGAACGGGCGGCGGTTTTCACACACACACACACACACACACACACACACACACACACACACACACACACACACACACACACACTCACACACACTCACACACACTCACACACACTCACACACACTCACACACACTCACACACACTCACACACACACACACACACGTGTACATTTATCAACCAGGCGGGCTGGGTCCGCGCTGGCCACAGCGGCGGCGGCGGCGGCGCGGCCGTGAGCTATGGGCTTTAAATGGAGTATTTATCATATAGGCGTCCTGGGCGAGCGCACGCACCGCGACGGGAGGGGGAGAAGCTGCGGGACGAGGAGTAGGCAGCAAGTGACCGCGCTTGGACAAATAATAAAACGTTCGTCAGATTTATATTGTATCCTAGAGGAAGAAAACTGTTTCGCGTTTGGAAAAAATAAACAACCATGGAAAGTAAAATAAACACAACCAAAACAAACGTAGTTTTAACAGTATACATTATTCA
>BOPP01000062.1:4938437-4952258 GCA_017312745.1 Gryllus bimaculatus
TTTGAATCTGTTAAGGTGTATAGATAAATTGGACCATTGAAACGTTTACATACTATAATGTTCAGAATATCTGGTAGTGTGCGTTGATTGAATGCGTAGTGAGTAGGTTGAAGAGGGGCTATTAAATTACAGCACGAGTTCAACGCAAAGTGCAACAGAGCTTTTCCATTCGGAGCGTTCTTTCTACATCCCCAAGCGTGGTGATTAGTATTAAAATTTCCCATTGCTAGCGTGGGGGTGGGATAAGCGAAGAGTATTTGCAGCTGAATTGAATTTAGCGGAATATTGGGCGGTTTGTACACGGTTTGCGCCGAACTAAAATAGTATTTTTTCTAAGAAGTTCCACCGAGTCTATTTAAAATTACCAAATTGTTCAACGCAATAGCTTTTCGAGTTCTATTGACCCTTGAACTACTATCGCGCGGAGCAATATTGGGGTTTTGTCTTCTCGTTTAACCTTCAGGATGTTAACCATGTGGTGATGTGAACTGCAAATTCCTCACCGATTTCACTTTTGGAATAGTCAGTTGGGATAACAATGGCACTTTTAAATTTACAATTTGGGTCACGGAATGTGCGATACTGATGGTTATCTTATCATTTATAAATGTTATTTTTCTAAATCATCAAGGGAAGTGATACATTCGAATTTGAGAGTTCTGTAATAGAGTTGTGAAGTTATCACCAATAGCTTCGTGAATGTTACTGGTTAGGGTTTTTGTAATTGTCCACTTCGCGAATTAAAACGGGGGATGATTTCCTCGTGAACTGCGTTTTGTTAGTATTCACTTCTTTCATTGGTTCCCTGCTGTCAACATTCGCTAATTCCGCTAAGCGATATGTGCACTTACAGGTTGAGAGAGGGCATGCCTGTAATGTTATGCTGTGTGGCCGACTTTTTAGCGTCACCTTCCAATTCTTGTGCGGTCGTTTTCGCCGGTCGCCACGAGAACTTGAACAAATTTCTTGTTGAATGTTTTGAGCTGTGGCGTCGCCGTAGGGAGGAGAAAGGCCGTCTTCCATGAAGTAATAGAGCGGAGACCCTAACCAGAGGCGTAGCCCCTATCCGGCTCCTTGCACTATGTTCATTCGGCGGACTAACTTGGAATACTGCGAGTAATTGCAGAAAACTCCTCAAAGTTCAGGTTCGCTTGAAAGTGGTGCAGACCGGTCCGTATTCAACGGTAGCTCGAGTCGGATATAAAATTAATTAATTTATAACACTCGTACATTTTTATATTTTAGTATCTCTAACACTGAACACTCTGGTAGGTGGCAATATACGTTTATGACGTACGAAGATTCTAATTTTCTTTGGGTTGCAGCACTTGAACAAACATTTATCCTCCTATACCCTTACTGTTTGTCTTTTTAATTGTTTACTTCCTAACTTAGAACACCAACGCATCCACTTGATGTCCTGTGGCTTTCCATCCAGTCCATAACTCATAAGAAGTCTAAATAATCGACTAAGGATTCATATAAGCACTTTGTTTTTAGACTTCACAGGCTCAGTATTGTGTGGTCGTAAAAATAAATATTTCCAAAAAATTGGAAAAGTTATCATTTTGCTCTTCCTGAAAGCAACGTTTCGTGAGTTACGTGGGTGCGAATTTCATATGATGTAGGATATGTCAAATACTGGATCGAAGAAATCTGCTAGAGATCGGAAACGTTAATTCAGTATACTTTCATCAAATAATTATTATAGAAAAGGTTTGTGATATATTTTAACAAATTTAAAAATTGTCTGATAGTTGAGGAATTCCCATTTAGTTCGGCAGGTTTTAGTATAATGATTGACGAAGGAACAAAATTCATAAATATGCAAAATGAATTAATAATATTAGGTAAAGCATGCGAATAAACATTAGGAATCTGGCAAATACACTGAACGCCTTGAATTCCGCAACAGCAATAACCTGGTAATTCGATCACATTACACACATTTCAATACTTAAAACGAAGTGAATCCGAATCGAATCGTAGATTTCCGATGCCCGCGCGCGAGTGTTAACCACGAAACCACACATCCAACTTGTTGGGTATTTCGTGGGACAGCGCGTCGCCGATGCGGCGTGCCAGCGGCGGCCATGCGCGTGTGCACGTGCCGCGGCCGCCGTCGTCATTAGCGAGCGGATTCCGGCGGCGGCGACGAGGGCGGCGTGATGGCCAGGAGGGGGCGTGGGTGGTGGAAGCGCCGGACAGTGCGGCGGTGGAGCTGGCGATGGCGTGGTGGAGGTGGAGGTGGAGGTGGAGGCGGAGGCGGAGGTGGAGGTGGAGGTGGAGGCGGAAGTGGAGGTGGAGGTTGGAGGTGGGTTGGAGGCGGAGGCGAGGTGGAGGTGGAGGTGGAAGGCGGAGTGGAAGGTGGTGGATGGAGGCGGAGGCTGGAGGACGGTGACGGAGGGCGGTAGGTGGAGGCGACGGCGGAGCGGAGGCGGAGGTGGAGAGCAGCGGAGGCTGGGGTGCCGGAGGGGAGCCGGAACGGAGAAAAGGGGACGAGGAGGGAGGAGAGGCGGCGTGGTGAGTGGAGAGGTGGCTGAGGGAGAGACGCAGGAAGAGGGGGAGGGAGATGTGGAGGCGGTGGCGGTGCATAAGGCCGCGATGGCGGTGGAGGTGATGGCAGTGGCTGTGGTGGTGGTGTCGATTGAGTAGGGAGGGGGAGCAGAAACGATGGCAAGGGCCGAGGCGTTGATGGTGGGGCTGGCGATGGAGGTGGCAGTGATGGTTGCGGAGGTAAGGCTGGTGACGGAAGTGGCAGTGATGGCTGCGGCGGTGAGGAGGCGGCACCGCACCGCACGCGCCAGAGCTGGCCGCCGTCCTCCCCTCCGCGGTCGCGAGCTTCGCCCGCCGCGCCGTTGTATCAATCTTTCGACAGCGCCATCCCCGGCGGCGCGTAATGAGATGGCCGGCAATTATGAAGCGCGCCGCTCGCGCCGCCTGCTAGCCCGCAGGCGGCCGATCCGCTCACAGCCCGCCGGGACGCGGTTTCTCCTCCTCCCCTCCCCCGTGTTATACCCTATCTGCGCCGCCCTCTCGATGCCTTTGCTTCTTGCCGCTGTGTCCTGGGCGTGACGGTCTGCCTTTCGTCGCCACTCTGCTGTCACTGCTTCTCGGAATAAGCTCCCGTATCTCTTTAGTGTTACATAACTATTGCAAGGAGACACACACACGTGATGCTACTTCCATCCATTGTTTTGTCTACTAGCAATCAGCCTCGAATCACTCGGAATCTACCTTGATCCCACGTATTTATACTGGTATGTATCCAGAAACATATGTACTTTATAGATTTAAACAGACTCTTTTGCCATTACTTGGCGTCATCACACCTGTCTCAACCAGCTCTGCACTACCCTTTCCATGCCTTCCTCTCTACCCTTCGTTCGTAGCTGCGCCGCCGCCGCCGTTCCGCGGTTGCCCTTGCCAGCCCGGGACCGCGCTGCCGCGCCCGTCCTGGCCACCCCGCCCTCCGCTGACCGCAGCGGTCAACGCCGTACTCACTCCGATGATGGCGAGCGCCGGCCGCCGCAGCCAGGGTGGCGGCGGCGGTAGCAGCAGCGGTTTGCGTGTGCTCGCATGTTGCGTTCGCGCCCCTCGCCCAGGCGCGGGACGCGAGGGGCGACGCGCACGATAGAATTGAACACGTCATTCCCAGTATATCAGGCCGAGCGGAAAAACAGAATAGCCTCTACGGTGAGATGGCCCGCGCAGCTCGCTGCCTCTCCCAGCAGAAGCGGCGGCGGCGGCGGCGGCGGCAAGAGCGACTGTGGTGTCGGGGGCGGGAAGCGTTCGCTATGCCTTGCATATTACGAACACTGCGACGTGCAGTTTATGCAATTATAATATACATGGGCGGCTGTGTGTGCGTGAAGCGACGCGCGGCGCGTGGCGGGGAGCGCGGTGCGCGGTTGGGGGGCGGGAACATTTGCGCAGACACGCCTCGACTCGTGCGCGCATTCGCACGCAAACGCGCGGCGGCGGACGGCTGCTGCAGGCGGCGGCGGCGGCGTCACCGCTGCCGTCGCGCCGCTCTCCGCCGTCCCCTGCCACGCCCACTCACGCCGCGCTCAGATATAATAGCGTTAACGAAGAGGATGGTAGAATAATGTAGCAACAGGCGCGCGCGCGCTTCCCGCGGCGCTGTTGGGAACTAGCCAACGCCGCCGCCGTCGCCCGCCGCGCTGCTGCCACCGGATGTCCAAAGCCTCGAATGCTGTGAAACAGCGCGACGTGTGGCAGTTGCTTTGTCTGTGAGTGAGGATGAGGTTCTTTAGGATAATTTTGTTTCTCTGAATTTGACCTGCACGAAATTTTTGGGGGTTAATGAATATTCCGGAACAGCGCAAATTACGAATAAAATAAGGGGAATCGATGTCGAAAATAACACAAGTATACATTATTGTTATAATTATATAATTTGATTCCGAAAATTTTATTTTGCAAGTAAAACACGTTTTGAATGTATACCTATATATAATATATATATATATATATATATATAATATATATATATATATATATTATATATATAATATGTATATATATATGTATATATTATATATGATATAGTATATATATATAATATATATATGTCTATATATATATATATGTATATATTATTGTCTTAAACCTAGTTGTAGCTAGTTGATTAAGTCAAATAGAATCGTTGACAATATCGTATCTATAGTTCAATCTTCTTCTACTAAAAAGAAAATACCTCATCACCTCAAAATGTTTATTTTTTTATTGCAACAATCTGGTGAGGCTGATTTCTAGAAATTCCCTGTCAACTTGCCGATATATTATATATTATAGATATAAAAAAATAAACATTTTGAGGGATGGAGTGTATTTTCTTTTAATAAGAAGAAGATTGAACTATAGATACGATATTGTCAACGATTCATATTTTGACTAATCAAACTAGCTACAACTAGTTTAGAGACATAGAAAGGCAACATATTCGTGTGACGGTTTTGTATTTGTTGTTATTTATTGAACTGTTGTTGGTATTTTCAATTTGTTAAGTATTATATTGGGATATTGGCAGTGGTAAGTTTTATTGCAATACTTAGTATATTGGTAGTGGTAACAAAATAAAGTTACACTGTAACTAATGTTTTATTATCATCCAAGCCACTATTCATGTGTATTTTTTATTTTATCATTAAAAATAATTGTTGACAATTTCAAAGAAATTAAAACAAACTTCTTCGACAACTTTGGCGAATTGCTCCCTGCGTGCACGAGACACTGTGCTGCTGTGAAGATACCAGGAATCAGCTCGTCAGCTGTGTTTGTATATCCTTGCATAATTCACCCCGATTATGCAACGTGGTACTTAAAATACATTTTCATACGCGCTTTTGCACAAGAAGTCGATTATAAACATAACATTCTGCGAAGCTTTTAGATATCGTTAGTTTATTTTGTCTAATGTTTGTTCAAGTACTTGTTCATAATGTTATGCTTATCGTAACATATTTTTATTAACGGTGAATATGGTATTTTTCTTGGAAACTTTGGCGTTAATATTGCCTGCGGCTCGTGTTAAATATTTTGAAAACCTTACTGTTTTTTTTTTTTCGTTTTATCCCTTAGTCATGTGTTACGCGTTTGTATTTTTTCTTAACTTTTTTTGAAGCGACATGTTTCCTTTTCCCCTATAACGATCAGGTTTTACGACCAAATTCCCATGATTGATTGATTAATTGATTGAGCAAATGTGGAGATGGCCCTTTGTTTTTCTTCTGAACATAATGTACCTCCTGTATGCGTACGTTTTGGCGATCGCTCCTTTGGCTAGTTGCGGAAATAATAGACCTGAAGGTGTAATTTTCTGTTTTGTTAGCAAAACTATAAAATCAAATCTGACTTAGTTTGCCGTTGCAAATATGTTCTATCGTCTCTTATATTATTTCAGTAGTGTACATACCTTTTGCGTCTCTCGCACGCAAACGATCTTTGTAAATGGGGATTCTAAAGAAAGATGCATAATTTGAACTATGAATTGGATTGTTTTTATTTTTGTTTGATATTCTGCAAGTGCGAAGTAACATGTATTCATTTTTTAAGAAAGAATCACGTTTCATTAAGAATTTTCCTTCTTAATGGAAAGGATAGGGAAATAGAGTTCTCGCACAGGTACGCTAGTTGTACTTAAACAAAAATGTATAGATTTTAATTGTTGTTAACCACGTGTTGTTGGTACTTTTATTAATGAATTGTAAAATTTGAACTGTGAATTGTATGAAAAATTGAACTATGAATTGTAAAATAAATAGTAAATGGGTGGAATAGGGATTTTGGAATTTAAACGCGCACATTATACTTCCCTCCCCCTACGTTACAGTTTCTTGTGACAAAATAAATCAAATGAAGTGTTCACATAGCAGTCAACACTTGTGAATGAAATGCTACATTTATCATCACTTCTCCTGAGTTACTGAGCCAACTCAGACGAGGAATACAAGGGATATTTTGTGTGATTAACTCATGGCATACCCAGCAAATTATCAATCTTTTGTGTTCTTTTTGAGTCACTCCATTACCTGCAAAATCTTGCTATTACAGACTTATGCCTGGAAAGGTATATAAATATCTGAAATCAGAAGAACGTACTGTGTGTAGTATGGCCGAGAATAACATTCATATATGTTGAGAATTAATCTTTTAAATTATAAAAACCCTAACTTAAGTGTTCGACTAAATATCAGAATATCATTTATTGACTAATTATAATGTCTTTTGTTAAGGTGAAATCGAAAAGGACTTCTTTTTTTCACCACGTACAAGTTTTGTGTGCAACATTTTGTAGTTGTGACATTGTCGTCTAGTATACAAGTAACGCTATTATGGGTTTTAGAGTAAAACGTATTATTGCCTTGAAGTTTCTATTGAATCCTACTTCTTTATCTTTCCTCCAAAATTGAGGCTGATGAAAACTGATGTTACCCTGTCAGATGTAATATTTCTGCAATAACCTCAACATATATATTATTTCAGCCTTTCCTTCAGTTGTCGTCTTCACGCGTTTTGTGCGCGTTTTGAAAATAGCTACTATCACATTGAATATTCGTACTAGAATAAAATGGCAACTCTGGAACATTTGTTTCATTTATGGGAAATATGTTTTTAAAAACAACCCAAAAATATAGGGAAGTTTGCCAAGAATATATATATATATATATATATATATATATATATATATATATATCACTTACGATTCAAAGTTTAGGCTCCTCATTAAGTATACAGTTAATGTTTGGATGATCTTCAGTTGTTTAGTAATAGATTTGTTTTAGAATTTACATAGTGTGGTGTGAGCAACAAAACCACAGTGGTGACTACTTCTTTTATTCAATCGATATGAGAATGTATAACAAAACGAAACATAGGAGTTCCTTTGTATACGCTATTTAGGCATTCCAGCACCAAAACTACTGTCTAGATTAAGCAATATTAAATCAGGCATGTTGAATACCAACATTTCAAGAATAATGGATGATTTACGATCTCTATTTCTTCTTATCACCATTCTTGAAAATGAGATGGTGATGAAATGAAGAAGGTAATTAATGGACTTTGATGGAATTCAGTGATATTTGAAGATGAGAACAAAAGTGCTTCGAAACGAAAAGAAAAAGTCTAAATAAAATATTTTATTTTTGAAAAATCTTGATAGTCTCAAATAAAAATGAACCTAAAAATAATGAAGCTGAAATTAAATTGAAAACTGTGGCAGCATGTCATAATAGATTTCTAAGTGACAACAAAGATTCGACTGCAAAACCCCGTGAATCATATGATTAAAGCACTCAAATCTCAAGGTTGTAATTTGAACTTGAAAGTACACTTGTTAGATTCCCATTTCACCTCCCAGAAAACGTGGTAGTTTTCAATGAAGAGCAAGGGGAGAGATTCGACGAAGATACAAAACATACTGAGACACTTTACCAAGGAATATGGAATGCATATATCCAGGCATATTACTGCTAGACGAAGTGAGAGACAGCATGAAAGAAATGAGGAAAAGGACTCTTTAGCAAATATAGTAAATAAAACTGCTAAAAATGTGTGATTTTATTTTAAGGGGGATAATAAAAAGTATAGTATTCTTGGAGGAACAATTACGCCTCCTTCAATTAATCTATTTTATAATCTAGCCATTCTGCGATTCCAAAGAAATAGTATTATAGATAAAAAGGTTTCGATTTTTTTATTTCAGCACACCCAAAATTTATATGCATTAAAGTTGAAAACATCCCATGCATTTTGCGATTTTTCAGACTTCCAATATATGTTAGAAGGGGGTAAAGGTAAAAAAAGAAAATTGTAATGAGTAGGCAACACGCCACACGCGCGTGTGCTGCAGGTTCAGAGTTTCTTTCTGGGCTTTCAATCAGAGAATGTTTAAAAAACTAAGACACTTTGTTCAGGCTTTTCCATGTTGTTATGGTTGTATAGTTATAAACGAATTACGTGGATTAGTATAAAATACAAACATTTCTGCAGGACTTCATTATTAAAGTCAGAAGAAAATAAATTGACAACAGTTGATGCAAACAGAATATTTACAGATATGAAAATAGTGCTATAATTGACCTATATGAATATTAAAAATAATTATATAATTCGTAGTTGATTGAGCAATGATTTGAATTAATTATATTCAGGAAACACTATGTTATTATTTTAAAATATTCGTATGAGGTGAACATTCATAAAATTCTGATAGATGACAATCTTCCATGTGTCGAGTTTACCCCTTATGTTGGCAGATTATTGTTGTCACGCAAGGGTGATTGAAATGTAGTTTTGATCTGAGTATTTATGCTTTGTATTATTTTTACTGGTATTCCGATTGTAAATGTCAGATCTTCTGAATGCAAGAATTGCAGGTCACTCTTCTTTTCCATCGTGAGAACTAGTCAGTTTATTAAATACGAAATGGGAATTAGGATACTTTGTATACTTAACTCGAAAGGTTAGCAATGCATGATTTGTAAACATACGTTTACTGTAATCAGGAAATATAAGTTGGAGCGCCACTACTATTTCAGATACCGCTACCCAGTTTAACTATTTGTAGGAATGCATGCAGTGCTTCATCTCTCCTGTCGTCGAGCTGACTCAACCAATATCAATGGCTCGCTGATAAGCGCTGGGCGAGGGCATGGCAACTGGGTCACCCACTTGAACAGGTGTAGGTGATACTATGTAATTTGCTGTAGCTAAACACAACTCTCTATCTCCTTGTATGTACATAATGTAATTGCACGTTTTTCCCTCCACCTGTGCTTATTTCACGTATTACCACACGTATTTGGCTCGCTATCAGTTCCTCCTCCCTTCTTTCCATTGATCAATTTTACTTGCAATCGAAATTAGCATGTTGTCATTGAAAATATGATCTGTCTTGAACTTTCACCGACAGCGCTCAATCAAATAAATTCACCTATAATTTCCCCATTCATTTGAAAAATATAATATGCTAAAATTTAGTGGTTATGTACTATTGTATTGCACTCTACTAATCAGTCATCTCTTGAAACACTCTTCACTAAGCGAGGCACGGGAAATTCCAAAAGATATGTGTATAATGTTCGAAAATTGAGAAGTTTAAATGAAAAGAGATTTAAGATATTTTATTCATTGTACTGTTCTCTATACATACACAATTTTAAAGAAAAAAACGAGCCAGTTTTGTGAAAAATATTTTAAGGTATTCTAGCAAAATTATCTCTATTATATATAATATTCCTGGGCTCTGCAATAAGATTTTCTGCCAAAAATTCACTTTTTTTCGCACAGCTTCGCATAACTTTTTTCTACTCAGTAGGGAGAATGTAAAAAGCAAGTTAGTCAAAAAATAAAATATTACACCAGAGAACAAAATGATTAGTATCCGAAACAAATATAAGGAAGTCAAAGGACTAGTCCATAGGGAACTTTGACTTGATTATTGAACAATAATGTGCAACTATTAATAAACAATAGGCTTATAATTTTTCTAGTTACACTTTTATAGCCTCTTTTTGATCGTACGAGATTCCTAAATTACTGTAAAGAGGGACAGATGGTGATCAACTTCTGTGGTCTTCAACTTCAGATTTCTCAGAAATTATTTCGTAGAGATTTATTATATAATGTCAAAAGCAAGGAAATGAGACAAGCGTTTTTAAAGAAAGTTGACGATACAGTAATGTCATGTTTAATTTAACATATTGACGTTACATGTTAATTATTCTCGACTCTACTTCAGCGGAGTTGATGGAGAGGCTCTTGAGGGGGGAGAGTTGCCCTGGGCATCGGCGGCGGCAGGACTGTGCGGAGCGCGCGCGATCGGTGAGCCCCACGGCGGGATTTCGAATTATTCATCTCGAAGCGCTGGCTGAAACGCCTGGCTATCGCTCTGCATCAGAGTGCTCCTCGAGCGCAGACCACACCCCCCAACCGCCGCCAATTTGCACCTTCCCCTGTGCGCTTAGGTCTAACGTGTGGGAAGGTGTTGCGCCCCTGCTCATCTTGAATTCGTCGCGCGAGGGTCTCGTGGCGTAATGGGTGGCTCATAAGTCTTCCAGCATTTGGTGCCTGCGTTCAATCTACGGTCCGTACCTGTGGAATTTGCTGCAGACAATGAGAACTCTCGTTATGTTTTCTTTTTCTTCGATTTCCTCTTTCATGGTGCATCATTTGTCTATCAGCAATCGCGTTATCATTATCCTTACCTTTGTAGATGGTCTCTGAACCTAAAAAAAATAAAATACATTTTTTGGATTTACGTATTAGTCGACTACGAAAATATACTTTAACTTGTCATAATGATCAATCCTTTCCTTTAATGTCGTGCATGAAATGGGCTTGGATCCATATAATATTTTGTGTCAATATGACTTCTTTGTAAAGTTATAAACCATTAGCTTTTTTTAGCGGCCGGCTGCTCTGATCGGTGGGTTTCCGTGCTTTATTTTATCAATACCAGGCGAATGTTGGCGCAACACCATAATAAATGGACAACGGACCGCGTGTGAACTTTCTTCTTCTTCCTTGTCCTATCCTCACCCTAAACACACCGTTTGTCGGTGTTTGGTAAAAGGTAGCACCTAAACCATTTAAACTTGCACTTTTATGCACTACCGCACATATAGGTAGATTAGTCGGGTGCTTAAAGTTTTTCCCGGTGAGGGCGAGGCCCCGTTTGTGTGAAATATCTGGATGAAGAAAACTCCGCAAGCCGACATGTAGGTCGACGCCGGTTCTCGCCATTCAGTGGAGGAAGATTAGCGCTACCTCCCGTGATAGAAATATGCACTACACTTACGGGGCTAATGACTTTAGCAATTGTCCCACCAGGAAAAACTAATCAATCAACCAACCAACCAACCAACCAACCAACCAACCAACCCTCTGTACGTCTGTGGCAAAAGCATGCACCTAAACCATTCAAATCATTTTCTTCTAATCATTTCTTCATTCAAATCATTTCTTTGTGCTCGGTATTTTCGAAAATTGCGAAAGTTCTTTTTCGGTGCTTTCCTACGATATTGAAGATAGATTTTCTTATTGTATTCTGTTCTTCAAAGAATTTTTTAAAAATATTACGAACTCTGTTTAGAAAGTATGAATAATTTTCCCCAAATTTTGTGAGGATGGTAGGCAATTAAAAACAACCAAAAGCCCGTCCATTTTCCCTCAAAACGTCTCCAAAGTTTCTTGTGAATTCAGCAAAAAACACTCGCGCAAATCACGAACTCTGTACGCTCTAAAATGAATGCAAAACATCAACATCGGGGTAACCACAATATTGATGATACAGATTTTCCTCTTCATGAAATCGGTTCTAAAAAATCAGGTCTTTAAATAAGGTGAAGCATACCTTTTCGAAATATTGATTAATTGTCCCACAAATTTTGCTTGAAATTGCCAATTAAAAATATTTTCTCAAAAGCGAGTCACACTTTAATTTTTTTCGAATAGAGCAAAGTCATCTTACAAAAATGACTCGTTTCATTTTAATTAAACTCTGAATTTTCGAAAATTACCAAAGCAACAAATTGTGCGGGCAAGTATATGTTATTGTAACCCCACTAATACGAATGTATTCATCGGGAGCGTGTTTCGACGGTGGTAATTAATGGTTGTATATGCTGACAGAATTATCCCAGTAAAGAATGGAGTAATTTTTCTCAGTCACTGGGATAGTTAATGGTGGAATGTGTCAGTGACACTTTTCATATGATTGTGTTGTGTAGCGATTCAGCAAAGCCAACACCATCTAAGTATTTGTTGTTTGTGAATTGTTTCCACTAATCATACTATTTGATTGACCCATTTATGTGTCCCTTTCGTCTTCTAATATTCATTAATCATTTCATTCTGTTCATTTTACTGTTCGAGTGCTGAGACTGCTTTAGTGTATCTTTTTAATAGAAGTGGCTCGTCATGGTTATTTTATTAGAAGTGGCTGGTATTGGTGAAAATTAAAATGTAATTTTAATTTTAATTTTAATTTTAGCAAAACCTTTTTCTTCTTCAGTAGACCCATGAACATGCTTCTCAGGAGTTTTGCAAAAATTATCAGAAATTATTTCAACCAGTTTACCGGTTTAGTCTTCATCTTGTGACCCAAGGATAAGAACTTCTAGCATTTGAAGTGCAAGCCTGTAATTATCCTTTTCCTTAATTCATATCCTTACTTACTTGCCAGAAGTGTCTCTTAGCTTTTCTCTCTCTCCCTCAAACCTTTTTTGTTCGGTTTAGAATATGACAAAATATTAAAAATAAGTATTAGAATTTATCGGATTTATTGAGTCGAAAATATTTTTCTGGGGAGTGCCTGATATTTTATTTATTATTATTATTATTATTATTATAGATATTATTATTATTATTATTATTATTATTATTATTGAGGTAGATATAGTCATGATATAAAGGGCACACGATGGCGAACTGAGGGAACCAGGTTCAAACCGTAGCAGAGTTCATGGGTCATGTGCTATTCAGGACAGTCCTGAGGGCTACACAATTTTCTTTTCCACTGAATAACTGTATTTTGTGATTGAAGCATGAGATGCACCATGTTATTTTCTACATACTTTCTATTCCTATTCCCACCCATTACAATAATTGTATAGAGTTACCGGAAAAAGTAAAAAAAGGAAATTCCAGCATTCATCGAACCATAGGCCGTGCAAAAATGCGTTAATAAAGTAAGAGACTAGAAAAATGAAGTATAGAAAACCATAGTTTTTTGTTGTTGTTTTTTGAATAATCTGACTTATTTGACCACCAGAAGCCCCCCCTCCCCCCCCCCCCCCCGCCAGCGCCTCACCCCGCCGCCACCCCCGCTGCAGGCCCCGTTCCCTCCCCGCCGCCTTCGCCGCCGCGCCACCGAATTCCGCAACATGCGACCCGCCGCCCCCGGGCGCCGCTAACCACGGCGCTATCGCATTACCTCATTTATCCGCCGCCGCGGCAGCAGGCCCCCCCCCGCCGCGCTGCACCACCGTGCCCCGCACCCCACCACCCGCACCGCCCCCACGGCCGCCGCCGCCGCCGCCGAGCGCTTGCGCCGCACATCATTAGCCTACCTATCGTGTGAGGCGCGCGCCCCCGCGCCGAGCCTGGCGAGCGCCCAACCCCCGGCATTATCGCACTCCCGCCCTCGCCCCGTCCCCGTCGCGCCGAGCGGCGCCGGAGCGTCCGCCCGCCTGCCGCAGGGCGCCAGCGCCGCCCGGCTGCTACCGACCCCGCGTACCGCCTCGCGGCTTTGGCCCACCGGCGCTTCCAGACCTGCGTGACAATGACTCCGGT
>BOPP01000062.1:4952967-4992034 GCA_017312745.1 Gryllus bimaculatus
CACCCGCCACCATCGACACAGCCCCCGCCTCTGCCAGCGCCAGCGCGACCGCGGCCACTGCGGCTGCCCCAGCCGCCAACGGCGACAGTCACCCTCTGCTCCCGGGCACTTGACCCTGCCGTCGCGGTCGCCGGTCGCCTTTTGGTTTTCGCGTGCGGTCGCGCTCAGCCGCGCGCGCCCGTGTTTGTATTGCTGCGTGCTCGTTTGCCCATCAGGTTGCCCTCAGCTGAGCCCTTGCTTCGCTAGCGTGGTTATCTTTGGCCATTCAATGCCTTGTTAAACATTATTGTTTGTATATTCCATACAGGTGCTTTGGAATATATGATATGATAAAAGGATTATTTAATACTTGTATATATTTTGTTCAATTATTTTGTTTCAATTTTACATATTGAAATGTCGCTTCTTTCGTACGAAAAACAGATTATTCTGGATTTTTTCTTTGGTTTTACTTTAATATTACTTATCAAGTTACAAAACAGTGACTTGTTTTGCATTCTATGTATACATTTTGTATACTGTATATTTTGTATTCTGTATATATTTTTGAAACAAAAACTAGTGCCAATACAAACACACAAATTCTCACTTTAACTGTTGGAATTATCGCAAAATTCATACACTTCAATGAAATGAATATCTACGCCATTTTAAAGCGAATTGTCTCTATACAAGATTTTAAAAAAATTAAAAAATGTTGAGACATTTTTGATAGTATTTTGAAAATAATATTAACCCATTATGTACACGTATACTCAAAATAGTAGTGTTACAACACCACATAGATTGTATTATAATTATATTATTCTATTAGAATTTTAATTTTTTGCACTTTTCAGAAATACGGTGATCGCCGAAAATGAGACCACCTATATTTTCATCGCCCTTTACAAGAAAGGAGCAAATTTAGACGCACTTTGGGGGGCATTTTTAAAGAAATAATCGTTTAAAAATTGCCGATATTCCTTATAAAATTGGAACTGGAACTTATTTCAATATCTTTTTGAACAACAGATTTCATTAAGAAAAATATCTCTATCTTAAATATTGTTGTTGTAGGAAGACGCCTAAAAATGAATTTTGAGGCCTAAAACAAACATCAGAGACGGACGGACGGACAGACGAACGGACGGACATTTTCCTTTATCCAAGTTTTCGGTATCAATGACGCAGAAAACGTGCATTTTGTCTACTAACGTGTCAGAGCAAGTAGGCCTAATATAATGATTATACCAACGTTATCCACTTTTCCCTGATCTGTAGACGACAATTACGAATATTTCTGAGAAATCGTCACTTACAGCTGTAGCACTTCAGTACTTTCTCTGTACTACGTATGTACGTAGTAGGGGAACAAGTAGGTATCTATGAGTTTGAGTACACTAAATTTTGCATACATCAAGTATTAATACTATTAAAAACTTTGTGTGCAATTACATGTTCATTTGACATATAAAGCTATCCATGTATAAAGTATTGAGTGCGCAGAAATGAAGAATATTTTTTTGATTTCGTTTTAAATTTTTACTTTTGATACGCTTACATTAGTTTTAGAAATTAAAAAGAAAAAATGATAACAAAAAGTGTTAAAAGATTGAAGTTTTATTCTTTTTCAAAATTCACCCAATACCATGCTATTTTCTGATATATTTAGTGATTTATTAAGAAAATGTAAAAGTATCTTTAACGGTGTTAATTATTTGTTCTTAAAAATGTTTAACTGATTGCACATTTAATACAATTATCTATGAAATTTGTATATTCGATTACAAAATTCCTTGTGGCAATTTTCATATTATATTTTTTAACTTCGTGGACTTCGATTTCATTTAGTATTACGGCCAGGAATTATAATTTGGTTTATTACTCAGAAAGTAATATTACCAAGTTCGATGATTCAATCGGCATCACATTAATTAAATCGGAAATATTTGCCAATATCAGCCTTTCTCTTTGCTATTTGAATTTGTATGTCAGTAAATATGCATGCAAATCTCTGGTGCATGTTTTGTGTCAATAACAGTTGAAACACTACGGTCAATCTATCATATTATTTATTTTCCATAAACACGAGTTACACCGCACGCTAGAAGTTGAAAAGTCGTGTACACTATGTAAAAAATGTAGGGTTTTCGCAAGTATGACAAATATTTACAGTATGAACTTCAACGTGGTGGAGAGCGTATTTTCAGTAACTATACTCTTACATTATTTAGATTGTCTTATAATGTATGTATGTAACTGTAAAAGCATATATATAGTGATGTGTGCAAAGAGCTCATTTGATAATATTGATTGACCAAAACAATTGAACATGAAATATTTGTGTAAAATGAAATTCAATTGTGAAATTATTTAGTTAACGAATAATAAAATATTTCCCGTGCAATATTTAATAATAATTTCTAAACGAAGCCAAACGAGATTAATTGTGCATGTAGTACATTGGAAAACGAGGCGGCTTAATTTATGTATTATTATCGTGTTTTGTGTCAGCGCAATTTCAAATTTTGAATTACACCTGTGGTTTGCAATAGATAACTAAAGTACCAGAAAATAAAGTAGCTAAAAGAACATTTGTTACAACTGGAAAATGAAACGAGATCTGTGCATGGGTATTGAGATGAGACTTCCCGCCAGTTTTACAAAATAAAGGCGGAGAATATTTTAATGAGATCCAGAGATGATTATGGATATCGAGAATTAGAGGGAGTCACGGCCTTTTCTTGATTGAATCTATCTATTGACTATTTTCCGAATATGAAGGTAATGCCTTGAATAAGAGACCCCATGTAGTAGTTGAACAGCTTTTCTCGTTCATTTTTTTTTAAATATTGAATTTTAGTAATTTTAGTGATTTACCTTGATTTTATTATTTTTTGTTCGTTTTATTCAAATAGTATGTAAAATCGATTCCCATATTTTAAAGGTGTTTTTGGTCATTTTATGATGATGATGATGATGATAAAATAATGATTACCAAAATATACACTTTACATAATATGGCTTGTAAAGGTAAGGAATACGAACGTCACAATCGATAAGAAATAAAAAATATAAAATAATTTTAAATCTAGGAATTAAAAAAAAATAATCAGATTATTTTCGGTGTAATTACAGGAATTGATATAACGCGCCTACTGTTTGTTAATATATTTTAATTATCGTTTCAATTTGTCTCCATAATTTATTTTTCTCCATTGATAATATTTTTTTCTACAAAAAAATATTGATATTTTTCAAGCAGGATTTGTGAGAGAGCCGTGTCAAACACTACTGAAATCTTGAAACATAAGCGTTTTGTACTAAAAATCCCTGCGTCTACCGACTTTTTATTAAATAGTGTAGCATTAATTTGTTTTTATTCTGAAACGAGAACTGTCTCGAGCGGACGGCAATATAAACCTCTCGTACGCGAACCGTCACTTGTGCGTGGCCCTCCGCCCAGGTAGCTCCGCCCTGGAGTGGGCTAGCGGACTGCTGGAGTTGCCCTCAGCGGCCCCGCGAGTGTTTTGTACACCACTGCGCCTCGCGACAGGCCCTTCATTTTAATGAAGCTACCCTCTTCAAGCGCCGCCAGCCTCGTGCTCGGCGTGCGCCCAGCCCCGCCCCGCCCGCCCCGCAGCCCGCTCCGTTCCCACCCGCACCTCTGGCCTCCGCGCAAGCCAGCCTATTCAGCGCCGCCCACACTACGTCGGCAGCCACCCTCGCTGATTCTGCCGTTCCCGCCGTCGTTGTATCTCGCTTCTCCCAGCGCGTTGCACACGAACGTCGTTATGACACACACACACATGTTATGACGCAGCTGAAACAGTTTTTTCTCCTCTTAATGGTTGGCTGATTGATTAGTGATTCCGCGTCAACGGTTAAGGTCATTAGTGTCATATCTGTAGTGCATGTTTGTTCTTGTTAGAGATGAATTCCCCGCTGGATTGTGAGATGCGGCGCCGATTTACCAGTCGGCTAGTGATGTTTTCCCAACCAGGTATCTCCCACCAGCGGGGCACCGCCCCAGCTGGAACAAGCTCTAAACTCCCGACCGGCATGTGTGGTAGAGTAGTGCGTGTGTGTGTGTAAGTACGGGATCAGGATAAAACAGAAGAAGAAGGAAAGATCGCGCGCGGTCCGTGGCCCGATGATTAAGTTATTGCTCCGGAATTCGCCTAGTGTTCATAGGAGAAACCACGAAGAACTACCGATCAGAGTAGCCGGCCGCTAGAATTATTTTCCAGACAGCGGATGAATGCGATCCAGCTATGTATCTAGTGTTGAAATACTACCACTGTCGGGATTCGAACCCTAGGACTTCTTGGGCAGAGGTACTGCAGTGCCGCTGCTACATCATCGCCGCATTGACCATTCCCATCGGTGTTTCTCTCTTTAATCAACACGATGCATCAGTTCTTGTGATTTGGTGACTCAACTCGAGCCGTTCTTTAATATCTTCGCTCCTCCATTAGTTGAACTACAGCACTGTCATCGCCGCTCACGCCTTTTCCGCCGTTGTTGTTTCTGTCTTTCCTCCGCTCGTTGTGTAAGGTTTGATTTTGATGAAGCAACTCTGAAGTAACAGATCTTTTATCTGTTACGTCTATGATCCCTGAGAATCAAGTGCTGACCTAACTTTGCTTCTTCAGCACGTGCACATTTTTTGTGATGCTCCGATGACGCAATTGAACCCGTTTTTGACCTCATTTCCACGATATTTCGAAGCAAAACGCTGCCACCCTCGCCGTCCACGTCGAGATTCCATTTCCTCCGTTGTTTCCAGCCTCTCCTTACACATTCTCTACGTCCTCCTTCATTGATCGATTATGCAACTGACCCAGTTATTTATCCTTTTGCCTCATTTCATCGTTGAAGTTATTTGTCACAACACATCTTTGTTCTCTTAGGTTCATCAGTGTTCATACCAAAGTGTGGCATTTATTTGCCACCCCATCTCTTCGTGGCATCGTCACATGTACTTGTCGTCTATCTCCATTAAATGAAACTTTCCGTTCACTGTTCGCCCCATCCTAAACGCGATTTCGTACTATATCTTCTCATTTTTTTCTACAATTGGAGAAAGCACCACGAGTAGAAAGAGTTGCATATGCATTCTAGTCATCATCTAGTCCTTTGTTATCAGCATCACCCCTACACTCGTGGGGAGTATTTAACGTCTCTTCCTTCTAGCACTTTGTTTTTTTATTCTTTAATGGTGACACTCTGCAAAACATCGACATCTTTCCTTCCGTTACTTATTTTGCATTATCAGCTATTCATGCAACACGTCACCCATCGTGATTTGCAATTTCAACTTCTTTTTACGTAAAGATATTGAACTGTTAATTTTCAGTAGAAGTCATGAATACATATCTTCCTGTTACTATTTAGTCTTCTTAAGTAGCTCAAATAAAATGTTGAAAACATACGCAAATCCAAAATGTCACTCGTTTTAGCATTCTACACATTACCTCTTGTCCTTTCGGATAAATAGTCGAATATCAACAAACAGATTGTGCGATATGTCAACAAATAGTTACTACTGCACTTGAACAGTGTGACTCTCTGAAATAGGACTGTCTTAATGATAACCAATCAATTACTCATGCGAATATACTATATGGAGTTGTGCATTATACAGACAACTCCTTTAGCTGACTTTCACATACTTCCAAGGTATTTCATGACTTTCCCCTATTACATTTTGGGTAAATCGGCCTTCTTTTTTTGAGAGGAAAACAATGAGTGAACCTACGTGAAAACTACGGTTGACAGAGTTTTTAGTATAATACTTCAGTGTTTACTCAGCGAATATCAGTGAAGCACAAGTGTGTCAGCCGGTAATCGCTCAGCATCACATTAATGCTCTTCACATATGTGCTCGAAATTCCACTTCTCTCAAGGCTCTACCACAAAATCCCACATTATAAACACTTTCATATAATTCAATGTAACGATTTAAGTTTTTATGTGAGGAAATGTTTTTCGGAAAGAAACTAAAGATTTCTGTATCAGTGATGTCCAATCTGCTGTGGGTTGTCTTGGAATAGCTTGAACATTATATTCATTTAACACGTCTATCACTTGCCGCGTTAGCCAGATCTCATGGGGGTTCTCTCTTTCGGGGATTCTCTCTAGCTACACTTGCCAATCAAGTTCTTGCTGAGATGCTTACTAGCATATCTTTTCCTCCTTTTCACGATTCAAAGATCCTATCAATGTAATGTACTTATCTTCTGATCTTTGTCAATAGCATTCCTTTCTTGATTGAAATTTACACATACTTCTTTAACCTTTCTGAACATATCTTTCCCACCGTTGAACTTCCAAGACGGGGGCTCGCCTGGCACAGCCCTGAAGCCAGGGCCTACAATCCTTCCCCAAACCTTTCATCTGCCTTTGCGACCGTCCCTTTCCCTCTTCCGCTCCCGCCCCTCTGCAAGCACTAGTGCGCTCCACAGAGCGCGGGGGAGGGGGGGGCGAGAAGTGGGAGGGGCGATGCACGCTCGCTGTTTCGGGAAAGTTAACAAAAACGCGCGCGTATATATATTTTTGCTGTTTCCCCGTGTTCCGACACATTCTATTCCGAAATGGATGTTTTGTTGCGGTAATATCCGGGCGCGCGGGCGGTGGCAGTGGCGGTGGCGGTGGTGCGGGCTCGGGGCGACGAAGGCCGGTGGCGGGGCGGGGGCGCGGCCGGGGCCGCCGGCGCATTGTCCGCCGGCCGCTCGCGGGCCCTGGGGGCTCGGTAAAACATTGACCATCAATTTGGGACTCGGTTAAAACCGTTGTTCGATGGGACGCGGTGACATCGCCCACAAACGGCGCGGGGAAGGGCGGGGAGGGCGCGGGCGCAAAAATATGTCACCATGGCGGGCGCCCCTCGTTCGCCCCTCCTTCCCGTCAGATCTCCCGTCCCTCCCCCCGTACGCCCCGGTCGCGCGGGCTGCCCGGACCTTATTGAACTAAGTTAACGTGAGCGCCGACAGCGGAAGGGAAGGGGGGCGGCGTAATGGGGAGGGAGGGAGGTGGGAGGGGCGGAAGGCGCGGGGGCGCGCTCACGACCTCGTGTGAGGAGGGAGGCGGCAGAAAAGGGGGGTGGGAGAAATGGGAAAAAGCATGATGGGGTGAAGGGTGAGAGATGCAATGGAGGGGTACGAAGAGTGGGGGCGGTGGGTGCTACATTGGAATATTTGAGGGCATCGGAAGTGAGGGGCGAGTTTTATTGTGTTTTGAACATACCCTCTATGATGATGTGACATGTTTTCATACGGCGATATATCAACGGGGGTATATTTTTGTTAAACGTAAGTCTATGCCGCCGTGTTCCGGCAGTACATCTCTGTCGAGCTTGTGTCCACGGCGTGCGTTCTATAAAGCTTCGGACTCGAAAGTGTTAGCTATTGTTCACCGAACTTGTTCGGGTCAATCTCTATTTGTGAACTCATCTATTAGTGTTATTGTAAAATACACTTCACAACCCACATGAAATTAATGAAGGTTAACATCTACAACTTACTTTTACAATTATTTGAAATAGAAAAAAATACACCTAAAAAAAGAACGGTTGGATTATACCAGATCAATGATACTGTAACAAGTTTCTCTGTTACAGTATCATGGATCTGGTATATTCCAACTGTTCTTTCTTCTGTGTAGCATTCGTTCATTTGTACTCGATTTGGGATCACCTGTTTGAGTATGTACATGCGCATAATAA
The DNA here is from genome assembly GCA_017312745.1 of Gryllus bimaculatus. Taxonomy (NCBI): domain Eukaryota; kingdom Metazoa; phylum Arthropoda; class Insecta; order Orthoptera; family Gryllidae; genus Gryllus; species Gryllus bimaculatus. Next base: position 4,960,676 of record BOPP01000062.1, read on the forward strand.
ACAGTTTTTGTTGCGAATGTAATCCTCACTTTTGACCGACTTATTCCAGATTATAAAATACCATGTCGTGATGGTAGTTTTATGCCACATGTGAGATGATGTTGTCACCATTGGGAAGGTGACATGAATGTAATTATGATTTATTACGCTACAGATGATTGGTGGTTTCATTTATAAGCTTGAACCTTCGATGATGCTTCTGTCATGTTCTACATTTGATAAATTCCGTTAGTACATGGATTCTACAATGCGAGGATTTACGGTGGAAACTTTACTCGACCGACTGCTCTAATATTTTATTTCTCTAACCAACACCTGGCGAATGCGTGAGCAGTACCTTAAGAATTGGGTCAAAGCAGTGCGCGATATTTCCTTCCTCATTATTTTCCCTTGTACACACGCAGATAACGACTATCTATCTCAGGAAACAGTTGGAAGCTCAGAGCTTGTCTCGGCTGGGAAGAGCTTCGCTGGAAGAGATGTTCGGAGGAGAGAAATCCCTATGCAACCAACGTGTAGTTTGGCGCCAAAACACGTTATTGCGGGCGAGGAACGGCGCAACTTTTCGGATTATAAATTGCACTTCACTTACGTAAATAATTACCACAAAACTGACGCGTCTGGAAACACTGGAAATGCCAATACCCACCCGCGAAACGTTGACAAATCTCATCGGAGCACAGGTCCCACACACTTCCACGCTTCCACACACTTCGATGGGGCATTGATGCACCCCGACGACAAATACATTGCTCCTCTCTTTTTTTATAACAAAAGTAGGACAAATGTAATGTCTTCATGAGCTTTCTAATTTATGTAGGGGAGAGTATTGACTACAGAAAAAAAAATCTCTTCAAAGAATTCTCAGTGTTTTTAGGCATAAACGGTGGATTATCTGCATTTAGGATGCTCTTGCAACACAAGATCATTCTGCCTGATTTAGTAATTTTCAAGGAAACGATTGATATGTAATTGTAACTGTAAATTAAGAATGTCTTCAGAAAACCAATTAATATAAATTAAATGGGGAGCTTGTTATTGCGACTATCCATTATATACAGAACGGAATTCTGTATTTGTATGATATTGCTTTTGAAAAAAATGTTTTGATCTACTGTGAAATTTAGAATTGAAAAAAAATTATTGAAACATAATTTTAGAGTAAAAACGCAATATTGATTCAGTTTTTACATCAATTTTGGATAACTATTTTTTACCGACACAAAGACTATATAGCTTTTTTTAAAATAAGATCACATGGAGCGAGTTAATATTTGGCCTCACAGAAAATTTAAAGTATATTGAGAAGGGGAAGATAGACAATTTTACAATATTGCCCTATTAACGATCATCCTCATAAATATAAAATATATTTCATTGAACAAGTTTTAAGGGATGACCAAACTCTGTCAATGTAGTAACGTAACTAATATTATAGGTATTAACGGTGTCATAATAAGTAAATTAGTTTCACGCCGGTTAACTTTTTTACCTAAATGGTCACATTCAATTACTGAATTTAATGAGACAGGTTAATTATATAAAAATATAGGGAAAATTGATTTGCTTACATTTTACAAAAAATGTGTTGAACCGAGTGTAAATGTCATTTATTTAAATTCGTTCAATTCAGTATGAACGAGTTTAACTCACAAACGGTTTCCAAGGAAGCTGGAGAAAAATATTAAAACTCTCCGAATACAATCAGCTTCGAATAAACTCGCCGAATACAAACGTTGAACAGTGAAGCAACGACATTGCATGTCAAACAAGCCTTGCGCGGAGAAATTCACCACGCGACAGGGGCGCACTCATACTTGTCTCGCGGGAACCTGCCCCGAAAAGAACCGCCTGTCGAAAAGTAATTAAAATGATACACAGCCGCGATGCGAGCAGAGGTACACACACGCGCGCGCGCGCACGCCATCGGCGGCGGCGGCGGCGGCGAGCGCTATCGGTAAAACATTGGTTCGGATTGTTTGGACTGCGCTTCCGATGAGGCATTTGTTTGTGGCGCGTGGACGAGCGCCGATAAACTGTTTGTGCCCCGGCGGCCGATCAAACAGCGATCGCAAACACGCAAAACTATCGCGCTCGCGCCGTCCTTCCGCCCCGCCCCTTTCACTCCCCGCCTCGCCCCTCCTGCTCGTTCGCCCGCCCGCCCGCCTGCCTGCTCGTTTTAATTCGCGCCCCGATAACTCCGATAGTTGCCGCCGCGCGGCGCCACACGAGCGCTCGACAATCGACGAACGCCATGCGCGCATCGCCACACGTGTATTCGCGCGTACGAGCGTGTACGTGGGTGTGTATAGTGAGTGTGTGCGCGCGTGTGTGTGTATGCATGTGTGAATGTGTACCGGCTCGTCAAAACTCTCTCTCTCTTCCCACACTCACAATCACTACAGCCACCTCTGTTTCTCGTTCAAGACGCGTGTGTACAGATCAAACCCCCCCTACTCTCGTGTGTTAGTGTAACCGATTCATAAAATTATCCCTACGTTAATTTTCATTTCGTGCCTGAGGCTTGCGGGCGCAGAAGCAAACATTGTTCACCGGATGGGGTGGCAGATTTGGAAATTTGGTCTAGGGCAACGAAGGTGATCTCGTTTGTGCGAGGGCACGAGGGACGCATATAGTAATGGCACCAGGATTGGGATTATTACGTGAGGATCGCGGTTTCAGTGTAACTTTTCGCGTGGGAATAAATACGGCTGTCCAATTGCTAAGTGTTTCGCAAAGTTTAGAGTTCAAAAAGCAGATATGATAGGACATATGTCCGTGTATTTTGATTTCATGCAAGCGTACATTAAGGCGAGTAAAAGTGTTTGACGTAATATAAAATAGATGACATCTCACTTTGTGATTGCAGTTGTCAGAGAATTTGAGTCGTTTGAAAAAAAAAACGCGATCAAATCTCTCTTGAGGATCAATGCTCTACATCGTATATTTGATACGAAACTTGTATATTCCAACGGCTTGTCAGCAGAGGTCATCAAACTTCACAGACACAAAATATGGAAAAAATTGTCCTTAGTGAATAATGTTTTTCTCGTACGTTGCAGTACAAATTCTGAAACGCATACCTTTCTACTTCTTTTTATTCGTATGTTGCAACACATGTCACTTCAAAAGTAAACGTTGGTCTATCTCCATCTATTGATAGAAGTATATACTTGTGTATTTTACGTGTTTTCTCGTATAACTAGAATACTTGAATTTGCTAGGTATTTTTTACTCTACAGAACAGTGTTTCTTTTGTTGGTGAGATAGAAAAACTATTATCAACTATATTTTACCTAGGACAGGTAACTACTTCGGCTGATTATTTTAGGTTTTTCTAAAATAGTAACATTTATATATACGATATACAATTATTGATTTGTAATATCATTGAAAACCTAAATAGTTGCTATTAAACATCATCACATAATATTACTGATCTAAATGAAATCAACGATGCAATATCTCGGAAAATTCTTCCGTCCTCTTATAACATATTATATACTGCACTTCTGAAATATATGTAATTGACACATTAATTATCGAAAAACTCCTAATACTACAACTTGTTATTCAAAGGGCAAATAAAAAGCGTATCATAATTTTACTCTCTATTCATTTCCAGTCCCTCTTTAATATCTCTTTATCAAACATGTGACAAGCTATGACAGCTGTGGATTCAGCAACGTGCATTTGCAGCGAGTGCCTCTGTTACACGTTGGACATGAGCGTTGTGGGCGGCTGCTTCCTCCATTGCTTGTTTTATCATTCGCGCCGAGCTCTGCAGCTCTCAGCAACACCAAGAGGTTAACATTGTTCCATTTATGTACAGAGCTGAACATCATGCAGAGATTTCACTTGTGATTTCTTCTTTTCGTTCATTGAAATGCTTCAAATGTATTAGACATCCAAGATCCAGTTAATAAAAAAACAATTCATAATATGGGTGTATATAAAGGTTGTGATAAATGCATTTTAAATTATATTAGAGAATACCATAATTATTTCTAGTAAAAAACACTAACATACAAACGGAAACGCATCAACCCACTGTTTTCAACAATTTTAGTTTATTATAAAAAGGAGGGCAATACAATTTTATTGTATATCAATTGCTTCATCATTTTTCGGAAATGTGGTATATTGTATCTGTTCGTACAAATTCCTTCTTCATAGAAATTTCTTCACATTCACGTAAAGTATATTGGTCTCTAGAAGCGCATACACCCGCTTCTGTCGATTGTTTCACAATGGTGAATATTTCAATCATTGTGAGGATAGGATATGAACCTACACGTCTCAGTTTTAGTATAAACAGGAGGGAGATATATTCCTTGTATTTGAAAATGACTTTCAAAGTAGTTAATTTTCTCAAAATTCTCGGTTTACTTAAATGGATTTCTGTACAATGCACTTCGATATGTTGACTTTGTGAGGTAGTATTGATGATAGACTAATGAAATGAGAGTGCTTTTTGAATTACACAATCCTTATCCTTGTTAGTCAAATAAGAGGTATGTTGGGTATGGATTCCATTTCTATAAATTTTAAAGTGTTAATTTGTATTCCTGTGATTTTTTGTCAATTCATATGATAATTATAGTCGTTCACTTATTTTCATCTTTGCTGAAGATGGGATAAACTAGTCCCAAAACACGTGTGTCGCAATTTATTATTTATATTAAATTTATATTCTATTTTGTGGTTGATCCTAGATCCTAAATTAATATTCATTATATTATTTCACAAAATATCTGTTGACACCACGGAATTTAAGAGTTGTCTTTAAAAATCCTAATTTTTAAAAAAAATATTGAGGTTTGATCTTCATACTATATGGGTAACATTTAGGAGTCTTCGTTGGTGGTGGTAGTAATTACGTGGGTCGCGATAGAGGTAGTCGTAGCGGTAGTGGCGTGGCGTTGCATTTGTCTACGTCAATGGTAATTTCACGGCTGCCTGGTAATGAGCACACTAAACGCGCTGGTTCGCCGCCGAAGCACTTTCCACGCTGTCGTTTGCATCGATTGCTCGGCTGTCGCCATCGTCTCCGTCCAACACTCGTTCTATGAAGCATTCTGCACTTACCGCGTACATTACCTCCATTTTTGTACTCTTTGGTATTGTATCCATTGTCCTGATATGACTTCAGTATTTCCTTTTTATAATGGCCTAGGATATATTTGCGGTAGTTATCAACTTCGAAGGCGGTTATATTTAATGTGTTGATTGTGGTAAATAATTAATAACTGCAAGTTTTGTTGTGCTGTAATACTTTAACTGGCAATACGAAAGTATTTTCTTTTTGGGCAATAATCTGTCAAAATTCAGTTTTGAATGTGAGTCTCTTTCATTGTTCAAATACTAAAAGAATTCTAGTGACTCAAGGTTTGATACCAATCTTGAACAAAAACAAATAAATACTGCAGAAAACTGATACCAGAAAAGTCATGGGAAAATAACGTTTTTTTCCCTGTCGAAAACCCTGCAATTGCGATGACGAATTATGAATTAAGTTTAATTAGAAAACTAATTCAAAATAGTTTTAAATGAAAGTGTTTTGCACTTAACAGTACTTATTAATAATTTATTAATTTAATGGACTAGAATGAGTTCTACAATTCAAAATTTGTGAATCTACTAGAAGTAGTGAGCTTTCATTTGTGAATTTAAAGAAAGAGGTAGTTTATCAAAGCACTTATGTTCAGAGATAGAATATAAAATATCTTAATGCAGCTTTGACTTTAGCCCTATACTTGAGTCGAAGGAAGGCAAATGTCTTCAAATATATGTGAACAGAATTTTAGAGTGTGACTGTTTCGTACATTCATTTCCTTGTTTTATCCATATAAATACCAGAGGGGAGGATGGACGGAAGCAACCCCTCAAAAATGAGGTACGAATCTTTCACATTCTTGTCACTTCAACTAGTATAAGACTTTTTACGAATAAACCTCTTAAAAAACTGCTTTCGATTAGTTTGTCTAGGACAAAAAATTTAATAGCCCGACAGTCTTCCGTCTGTCCGGTTATCAGTCTCTCTTATCAGACTGAACATCCGTCTTGAGAGGTCAACTTGGTCTTTTGCGGTTAGTGTACTTGGTGCCCCAGGAATATCGCCTAGTTTCTGGTAATGTCCCCTAGAGCCGCCAATTACTAATGGAACAACTGTGAACTTCTGATTTCAGAATATTTCCAGCTCTATCTTCATGATATTTCATTAATTTGGTCTCCTGAGCCGCTCTGGAATGTGCTGAGAAGGACACGTCCAAAATCCGTATTTTCTTCAATAACGGTGAGATCTGGTATAACATAATTCAATCAATGGCTTGTCTAAATCTTCAGATTTTTTTGCTATTTTTGTATTAAAAAGGTTTCTAATACCTTGTCCGAACTGTATGATTTCCGTTCAATTATTTTATTTAAGAAATAATTACACAGGCTTGCGATGAAAAACATTTTTTTTGAAAATTTCAACTGGCCCTTATATATTTTTGTTGCCTGAAATCGAAAATGTAACTAGAAATTCCCAATCACGAACAGTTTTTTCACAAATTGTGCAGTAGGTCACTGTATTTAGCACACAGTTTAGTGACGCCATATATGAACTGGTGGTAGAATTTGCAGTTTTTCTTCTGGTGACAATATGTACATTTTCACTCACGTCATCTATAGACTGGTGATAAAATTTTCAGTTTTTCAAGATAGATGTGCAAGGTAATTGGATTCATTCGTGGATTCATAAAAAAGTTTAAAAACAGTGCTACTACACAACGGCAACGAGTATGCTTCAATACCTATGTGGCATTCAGTTCACCTCAAAAAAACTGCCAAAAATCTTGCACTGATCATTTCTAGAATACAGTACTACAATCACGGATGGGTGATATGTGGAGACTTCAATATTTTGTGCACGCTTCTTGGACAACAGTCTGGGTGTAAAAGTTTCCTAGTTTCCTTTGTGACCGGGACAGCCGTGCGAGAGTGAATCACTGGAGTCAATCAGAATGGCTCCTACCTTCAGAGCCACGACGTGAGCATATTTTAAGTAAAAGTCTTATTGGTATTAAGAAATTACTGCTACCACCTGGGCATGTAAAATTAGGACTCATGAAACGGTTAACTATAGCTCTGTCAAGAAATGGGACGAACTTTAAACATCTCTGTGGTAAATTCCCACACCTCTCAGAAGTCAAGGTACAGGAAGAAATTTTCGTTGAACCAGACATGAGAACACTTATGTTACATGAATTTACCACGACTGTCACAGATGCTGAAAAAAGCTTAGATTTCCTTTGAAAGAGCGGTTAAGAAATTCCTAGGAAATAAAAAACATCCGAATTATGCAATCACAGTAAACAATATGTTGAACTTCAAAAATTTGGGATAATGGATGAGTTTCAAGATTCAGTTCCTGTATGCGTATTTGGATTTTTTCTCTGAAAATCATAGTACGAGGAGTAAGGATAATATTTTCACCAAGATGTTAAGGAGAAGGAAAAGAGATATCAGGGTTGATAGAGCATAAACATGATGGGCGACTGCTCGTGGCGACTACTACTGAAGAGGAAGAGTAATACTTACAGCTTCACATAGAAAAGAAAAAAGATATTACAAGACACTTAAATAATGTTTGGAGAAATAAAAAATAATAAATAGTTTCTACAATAAAAATTGTGTGTATAATTTGCTACAAAACGTGTTTTATTTTTCATATACCCTTAATAAACATTATAATGTAATGTTGGTTAGCTACAAAATTCATAATGCGTTGTGAAAAAATAGTGCGTGATGGGATAAAACTGAGCTCAGATATGAAATCAAAAAAACTATATATTTCGTATACATAAAGAAAAAACGTTTTTATGGCGTTCGAATTTTCAGGCCTCTGTTATTACACATATAAATTGCATAACTTGATACCGTAGGTCTTTAAGTTATTATAATACCTACATCCTAATGCGTTCTAATCTTCTGACTTCTGGTATTCATCAGAAATAGTCGGAAACTTTCGTAGAAATGTTCCTAATTCTTTCATGAACTATTATCACCCAATATATTCTGGGCAAAAGTTGCGTATCTAAGTAATATATGGAAAATATTGCTTTTATATGGTTTTCGTTTTTATCGTTTTTATATGGTTAAGTTCATCCTACTCGTAATACCATTTCTCTTTGTTAGGCCAGATAAATCCTTTTTCGAAGACAACAATTTTCGTTTTTTGAATGTTTTCCAATAGTCTCCATGTCTCACTATACCATTCTAGCATATTTAAGCTCCTCTGTAGGCCATCAATAGTTTCCGAACATAGCACAAAATCATCTGCATATAGTAATCCGAGAATTTTCAGACCATCAATTTTCTTTCTAGATGTAACCACTTCCTGGTCTCATGTAATCCAATTATTTACAAACAAGATAAACTATAGAGGTGAAAGACGGCAACCTTGTCTTACTCGTATTGGCAATTTATTAATTGTGTTGTTCTACCATCGTCGTAATGCAAAATTTTACTTCTCTGCGTATGCTCTGCTACACGTTTAAAACTTTGAGACTCATAGTTTACTTAGTTTTCTCTTAAAGCATTTGTAGGATTTGTAGGATTTGTAGGATTTTCAAGCTGGCGTTTGAATACTGATCGACCTCAGACCTATAGCTGTCATTACAATAGAAATAACGCACATGATTTCTCCAAGAGCGGCTATGACTCTAAACAGAAGCAACAACATTTAACTGATACTACATTTAATTGTTAGCCAGTATATTTCGTTCTGAAAGATTCAGAAATTCAGCGCAAGTGACACAATCTCTGAGCTGACTTCGCGAGGAGTCTGGAGGGGACCCACAGTGCGGGCAGAGCGATGGCCCTTCCTCTCAGCTGTACATCGGACTTCCACTTGCGCGCGCGACGCGTGGGCGGGCGGCGCGACCGTGGTGGGCGGGACGACGGCGGCGCAGCATCCATCACGCGAACTGCCGCTTCGCTGCGCTGACTGCCCCACCCACACCCCATCCCGCGCTCCGCGCCCCGCCTAATGACGCGCGGTGTCTGTCGCCGCGAATATGGCGCGGAATAATGGAAATAATGCGGGGCCGGCGTGTTAGGCCCTCGTTAGGCGGCAAATGGAGCGCGGGAGGCCGCTTCTGAGTTGCTGCTCTCATCTGACGCCTCCGCCGCCGCCCGCCGCGCTTCGGGCTGGGCGAACCGGTGCGGGGCGGGCGCGGGCGATCGCGGACGGGCGGGAGCGAGCGGCGGGGCGGGCGGGCCGGGGGGGGCGGCGGGCGGTTGAGTGGAGCCGCAGCGCGAAGGTGGGCGTGAGCGTGAAACCAGGCGGGGGATGAGAGGGCGGGCAAGCGAGAGGATGAATGGGCCGACGTTCGTGAGGCGTCGACGGATGCGCGAGAGAGAACGAATAGGTGCGGGCGCGGTGGTCGATGGGCGGGCTGATGGATAGATACGAGTGCGGGTGAGGTAGTGAGCTATCAAGCTTGGGGACGAGAGTATATTCGAGGGGGCTGGCTGCCTGGCAGGTAGGCCATGCGGTGGAACGTTACCCCGGGCTTGCGCTTGATCCGGTTTGCGAGCGATTGCTGTGAGTGAACGTGCGGGTGTCAGTGAAGTATCGATTGTGAGCGAAGGATCGGGCGTGAGTGAAGGGTCGGGCGTGAGTGAAGGATCGGGCGTGAGTGAAGGATCGGGCGTGAGTGAAGGATCGGGCGTGAGTGAAGGATCCGGCGTGAGTGAAGGATCGGGTGTGAGTGAAGGATCGGGTGTGAGTGAAGGATCGGGCGTGAGTGAAGGATCGGGCGTGAATGAAGGATCGGGCGTGAGTGAAGGATCGGGCGTGAGCGACTCAATGTACCTGGCGTGGGCGATCGGCGATATGGTGAGAGGGAACGATTGGACGACGGTACAATTGGAGTAACCGGGCATTTAAGCGACCGAACGCGAGAGTGGGCATGGGAGGAATAAACGTTTTAACGTGGACGGGGAACGCGAGAGCGTGCAGGGAGGGCCTTGAGAGATGATCGTCCTGCACGTGAATGTGTCGCTCCGGTGATTGCGTTCGCGTAATTCACGCGCGCGGTGCCGCGAAGACCGATGGTGGACGCATGTGGCGTAACTCGGTGTTAAACGACAATGAGCATCGGGCGCAAACGCAGTGATGGAAGGTGCTGTCGCGCCCGGTTTCAGTATTGCAAAATCTTCGTTTATGTCTCTTCCGATTTGTAACAAAAACACATGATGATTTAGGGAAAATACATTTAACGAGGGCAGTTTGTGCAATTTTTTAGGTTTGGGAATGGAAAGGTACAAATTTGGTAAAATGTGGCTCTTCTGTAAAGACAGGACATACATATGGCAAGAACTGTCAAATACATTTCTTGTTATGCTATTTTTTAAGAAATTGTTTAGTTGAAATATTTGCTATAAATGAGATTGTTTTCTTTGAAATATAATATTTTATTAAGGAATTTATACAATTCAAGCAATTTACAAAATCATATCTTATTGTTTTATGTTGTCATAGATATGAGGAATAATAAGTATACTTAAACGTGTAATTGATGTTTAGTAAACAAATTTTGCAGATATTTGATAGCATATTTGAACTTTAAGCATGATACAAGCCAAAAACTTGTATTCTCTATACATGAGTCATGAGACGAGACACGAAGAGAATAAATTAGAAATGAGAAACATTAGAAATGAGACGCATTAGATATATCAAACAAAATAAATAAAATATGTAGGAGTAGAATGTATTATAGTTCAGTTTCTTCTAGGCGATGAAGGTACTCAATTTTGTGTTGATAGATTACAAATTCGACAGCAAGACCATCTTTTTCAAGGCTACGAGTTCTCTTCTGCTGAGTGTTTTGGATCGTATTTTCTTGCGTCTGAAAAAACTCTTTAGTCTAAATATAATTACGATGTTTGATAAAACAATCGTATGATAAACTTGCTTCACTTAAAAATTCTTATAATTTAAACGACATGCAATTGCAGTATCGTATTCGACACGGCTTTGTGAAATTAGTCCCAGTACTAAAGCAGAGGGTGGACACCTCTTTGAGTTCTATATTTCGCCAAATGCTTATGTTACTACGGCTGCAAGTGAAGTAGAAAAAATATTTTCTTTGTACCACTCAGATTCATTGACAAATACATATACAACCGTTTTAAAACTATTTCCACAAATGTAAAAAAAATAATTCGATTGTTAAACAATACGATAATTGCAATCTACAATCAGATTCTTTAAGAAAACGTATATATCTGGTCACACCCAACTGATTAATTTGCATATTTTACTCATACTGTAAGTTTTAGTAAAAGTGAACATTGTGCACACACGAGTCTAAAAATTAAAAATAATATTATTCCTTTGTTTTTTAATATTATTATTCTTGTTGTATTTGCACCTCATGACATATTTTGGAATAATATTAATTTTCGATTTTAAGACTAGGTGATTTAGAATGTACAATGTCGTATTTAGTAGACATGCGTTTTTGTTTTTTAAACTATGGTCTTGGGCCTTGGGACTTTTCAGTACAAAATTAATATTTACTTCTATTCCTTTTCACTTATTACTGTACTTTTAAGTATTTCGTAGAACGTTATTAATAATAATTGTTCTTCTAATTAAAAATAATGAGACACTTTTTTATAAAAAATATTATCATGATTGTTTTTTGTTGTTATTTAAGGTCGCATCAACATCTAGGTAATTAGCGACCACTATTGCATTTAACAATAACTGTGAATGGTGTGGTGTGGTGATGGTAGAGGGAGAAAGGACGAGCACAAATATAACCATGCCCGAGGCGGTACTCGAACCTGCGATCCTTCGGTCCGAGATCGCTACTGCACTACTGCCTTAACGATCTCAGCTATGTGGACCAGGAATGTTTAATTGTTGAATAGGAATGCTAAAATATGCAAAATCTTATCTTTTCAAAGAAAGAAAATCTGGGAAACAAGGTTGTGGCATAAACTTCGTTCATTTGTGCATCTTCCTACATTTGCGGTCATCCACTCAGTACACCTCATAAATGCCATTTCACTGAGATTACTGAAAATAATTTTTATTAATTTATGTTGAAAAATGTTGATGGTGTACACCAATAATTTCTTTACTGATTCTTTTGAGAATGGAGAATTTCAAACAGCTTGAGTATAGTTCTTTATTGAATTTAATAGATTTTCTATGAAAAGACATTTATATAAGGATTGAATGAGCATGATGCAGACCTTGGTGCCTTTACTCTAAATGTTATTTGAATTTATTAGTTTATTGAGCACCATGTTTTACATATACCACTCCACATCAACATTCACTCTTGCAGCTGGAATATTCACTATTATATAACCTTGTTTGCTGTTGAGAATATCCTGCAAATAAATATAGCTTGTGTTCTGCAAGACTGAATTAAGGATTACCGATAACAGTCACATATTTAATTAGCATATATTTAATATTGATATTATAGCTGTTGTCGGTGCCTTTGTATGCAACTGTTTTTTTAAACAGTAGTACACAGGAAAGTTAAAGATTTTCTCAATTAATGATTATGAAGTATTATAGTTTTTGCGAATACTGTACTCATAATAACACCTGTATGTGACATCAGTGTGTCTGCATTACTTCCGGAAATACTTCTCACAAAGGCCTGATAACTACAACGCAACACTCGTCTTCGCTTTCCGCTCCTCGTCCCACAGTGGCGCGGGACTTCAGCAGAGCAATGAGCAGTAACGATCGCGTCACAGCGACAGCTTCCCTCTCCACGTAATGTTCTCAACTGGACAGCGACTGGCGATGCGTCCGTCGGTCGTTAGAGGGCGTGGGTGGAGGCGCGATTCGCTGTCACAGGGCGCCACATCGGCCTCTGGCACGGGCCACCTCCCCCCTCACCCCAACCCCCCCCATCCCCCCCTCCGCGCTCCGATGCGATGTGATGCGATCCCGGGTAAGTCGCGCGCGTTTCCCATCCGGAATAAAACACGGCCCGACATATAAATACATAAACAAATTCAATTCATTATTTTGTACATAACAGTGAGTATTGGATGGCAGGTAGGACAGCCCGGGGGAAAAAAAGGGAGGAGAGAATAGGAGATTAAAAAACACACAAAGCCAATTCAATATCGCGAATGTTTCAATTTATTCAATCCGTGCTCACGCCGACCTCGCCGGCCCGCTCCCCTGCGATCGCCTCGCCCCTCGTCTCGCCCTTCGCTCCCCCTCCTCGCCCGGACCCCGCCGCTAAATTTTATTCCCACTCTTGAAAATTGAGTGCGCGCGGGGGCGAAGAGGAGGAGGAGGAGGAGGAGGAGGAGGACGAGAGGGGAACGAATGAGCGGGACGGGGCAGGGAGGGGGCGAGGCTGGCTGGAAACGGAGCGGGAAGCTACCCCGCAAATTACTGACTAATCGCTTGGTTCCGCGAGGAGGGTCGGGGCTCCTGCGTTGGGGTCGGCGCTGAGGAGAACGAGGGGGGGGGAGGAGGGGAATAGGGCCGGACGGTGCGAGGGCGGTGGAGATCGGAGGGTTCGGGCCGGAGGGATGGGAAGAAGACGATTATAGAAGGGATAACGGCGCTTGACTGGAAGGAATGAAGCGCTCCGGGGTGAAGGTTGCAAAAAGGTGGTGCAGGTGATACGACAAGAAGGAATCAGGAAGTTGGGAGCAGTAGGTGCGAGAAGGTGGTGCGTATACGTGGTAGTTGTGATTAGAATACTCAAAGATAATGTCTAAGAGATAACCAATGTTTAGTGTAGCGCTGGTTTAGAGCTTAAGGACGGAAGTGGATACGTGCACAAATGGGAAGAAGCGAAGTGAAACTGGTATCTGAAACAACTGCTTTTCCGAATTTGAGGTGTTGACGATTCAATATGTGACTGATAAGATAGCGACATGATTCACGGAAAATTAATTTGTAACTCAATGTTTTGTGAAGGTGGGTATAGAGGTGAGTTCCGGAAAAGGCCAGAGACACACCTAGGCATTGGGAGGCAGGAGAAGACTAGGGCAGCCTTTAGGGTTGCCTGTGGATCGATAGGCATCGGCCTCCGATTCTCTTTTTCTCCCTCCTCCTCCTTTCCCGCTCCTCCCCCCGAGCTGCCATCCTCGGCTCGTAGGCCGCGCCGCCCCCGCCGCTTTCGCCGTATACTTTGCCGCGGGCGCAACCAGAGTGCTGTCGTCCCTCTCTAATCTCCCCCTTGGGGAGCCGCTGCCGCCGCCGTATCGGCTGCGAGGGCTGGAGGGCGCGACCGGGGGGGGGGGCGTGGTGCGGTGGGAGGGGGACCGCCGCGCCGCCTGATTGCGAGCCGTGACATCGCTTTCTGGTGAAGGGAGCCTGGGACGCGCCTCCGTCGACGCCTTATCGCGTGACGTCATTCGAAGGTTGCCTCGCCTGCGGGAGGGGAGATTTATAGCGGTGCTCAAAATAGAACGGTGACACACACACTCACACACACTGGGTGATGCTTTCGCATATGCTCGTGTATGAATGAAGGGTCCAAAAAGAGGCGATGCTTTTCAAATTGTCGTTATGAACTGCGGGAAATGATATTGCCCAGCTTGTATTGAGTTCACATTAGATCCAGTATCTTACTTTCTAAAAGCTTCATACCCCAAAAAACTTTACGTCACAGCCCGTGAAATCTCGTTATTCCCCCGAACAGCCCCATTACGTTGTTTTGTATCCCGGAGGAGTCTGTAGTCCCCCCGGCGGGTGTACGGTGTTGTCGACGCTGTTGTTATTGTTGTCCTTCCTTCGAGCAGCAGCGCTCTCGGGCGCCATATTTTCGTAACAAGGACCAGAGAGGCGTCTTTTTCGAGGCCGTGTTTTCCCTGCGTGCAGCAGCAACATCCCGCGGCTCCTCGGAGCAGGCGCTGCGCTGCGCCGCGCAGGCCGGCGCGAGCCGTGCGGGGGCGCCCCTGGCGGGGGAGTTGGGCGGAGGGAAGAAGGACGACGCAGGATGCAAAAAGGGGAAGGCAGGCAACGGCTGGAAACGGGAGTGAGCAGATGGGTTTATCTATATTACCGCAGAAAAATAATGGTTTATTTCATAAACTAGTCAGGCGATAAGTTTGCCAATTTCGGGAAAGCGAAAAAATTAAAAAAGTACCTAGCTCGTAGGAAGAATTTTGTTATGAATTTAGATTTTTTCGTAATGGTATATATTTAAGCTATTATCATTTTTAGAAAAATAATATTCTACCGTTAACTAATTGTTTGGCGATTAACTGATTTCTGAAATGATTCATTTACTGTGAATTTGAAGGTACTTTTATGTATGGGTATGTGCAAACGCACAAGAAAAATTCTATTAGGCGATTTATCTGTGATACAATTTCCTTGAAAGCAATAGGGGCAGATTTGGGAAACAGCCGTATGCGTCATCTGTGAAAAACGGGACATGTGAATCATGAATGACATGGCAGAGCGAGAGCAAAGTAGTGGCACTGACAATTGGAGTGTTGTGTATAAAGAAGGTTTTGGTGTGGCAATGTGGAGGACAGTAGGAATTGGATACAATATGGGCAAATGTTGACAGTAAGGATGAAGGTGATAATGTGGGAAACAGAGACAATGTGCTCATCGTGAACTGTTTTGGACGTGGAAGTTGTGGACAAAGAAAAAACTATGAGCGCCCTGAACCACGAGAACATGGACGTGGACTGAAAAGACATGTCCGCGGGTGGGCGTGTAAACATAGGCACCATGAAATCCATGGGCGAGGTGTGGACGTAGACGATGTGGACGACATGCACCATGTGGGAGTTCTGCACGACGTGGGCGGTGCGGCGACGGCGGGGGCGGCGGGTAGGCGGGGGCGGTGAGTCGTGGGGGCGAGGGCGCCGCCGCCAGCACCACCACCACACCACCACCACCAGAGGCGCCTGACTCGCCGTTCGGCGCCTGCCCCGTAAAGCCTCTTAGGGCGGCGCGCCACCTGCGGTTCGCATCCACCTGTTTTGCAGGCCGCTTATGCCGCGCTGCCGCAACCGGCGGATTTAGCCCCGACTTCACAAACAATACCTCCCCCGCGCCGTCGCCTTCGCCTTCGCCTCTCTCGCCGCCGCAGGCGCCACCGTGACCCGCTTCATTGCCTCGCGCCTTCGTTTTCTCTTCCGCCGCCACCTCCCTCCCCGCCCCCGCCCCTCCCTCGCGCGCCTCGCTCCCTCGCCGCCGTGCCCCTTAACTAGCCACCTAAATTAAATTTCACCCTGTTGGTTCTAATTAAACAGTTTGTTCGGGCCACGCAGATACACACACTCGCTCGCCGCGCGCGGCCCGCTCGCCCGCCCACCCACCCCCCGCCCGCCCGCGCGGTCGCTCCCGCTCGCTCGCTCGCCGCACACAAAAAGCAGGGACGCGCGCGGTAATTTATTGTCTTCTTTGTTTGTTATCCCACCCTTCTCTTTCCGCTGTTTATTATTTGCTCCGCGCCCACGGCGTGCGGATTGGATAGCCCGCCGCCCACGTGAAGTACGTGGAGGGACGGCCGCGCGGAGCGGCCCCGGCCGAGTCGACGACCAGGGCCCGATTTTAATTAGGTAGCGCTGGCGGCGGAGTCAGACAGCATCCGTAAAGGGGGAGCGACAGCAAGCGGCGCGGAAGGCACGAGAGGCCGGTTGGCGGTGCACGGAAGCTGTGGTGGCAAGTGCATGTGAGCGCGACGTAGGGTTTGTATTTTTTTGGTTGCGCTTTGACTTGTTTAGGTTGTTGCGGTGCGGCGAGACGGGGCTGGGAAACATTCGGAAAAGTAGAGAAGTTTTTCGCCACATGTAGGTTCGTTCTCATGGGCCCGGAAATCACAGCCCGTTGGTAGAAGGACAGAGCAGGGTACCTGCATTTACCTGAAACAATAAAATTTTGACTAATATGCGCTAAATCACTACAATCGCTACTACAGCAGTTCCAAGATGAACTGCTAACTCTTTTCTGCATTCAGATTACTACTTGTGAATTGGAACAATTAACTCGCGAAAAATTGCTTTGTAATATTGTTGCATTCGCTAAATGGTTGTCGTCGTCGGGGATTGAAGCAGTTTGTATTACCGAGATTGTCTTCATTTAGCGATGGTTCTGAATATTTTGTAGGGAATGGAGTAAGGGGTGGAAGTAAGTGCAGACGAAGACTCGGAATTCTGCTTAGCTCAACTAATTCCGAGGATGTGAGGAGGCGCAGAAAAGCAAAAAAAGCAGAATGTCTCTATCTGAGGCCAAAAGAAGGACGGAAGCAGCGTTGGAGGCGGCGGGAGTCCGCGACAGGCGTTGCGTTTTGGGGGGGCGGTGGCAGGAGTTTGTGTTTAATCTCCTTAAAAGAACATTAGAGCGCGCGCGTGTGCGGCGTCCTCTCTCCCTTGCTCTGGCCTCCGCTTGGCGTTGCCCCAGCCCTCCCCCTCCCCCTCCGCACGGTTGCACAGATGCGACGCTGTTACACTGCTCGCGCACCCGTCCCCGCCCCTCCCCCCATCGCTTCCCGAGGGCCACCTCTCCCCCTGCCCGCTGCGGGGCGAACGGGGGTATTAACATTTATATGGGCCTTCGGGAAGCAGCGCTCGGCTATTGGATTACTGCGGACCCCGCACAGAATAGAAGGCTGCGCCCACCCCGTCCACTCGGCCCCCTCTCCCCGCCCCGAGCCGCCCCCGAGCTGTAAAAGTTCCTTTTTTAAAGTTTGACACGCGCTTAGCGTTCCGCCGCGCCGCGGAGCGCCGGTTGCGCTTGGGAGTCCATAGGCTCAGCGCGGAATTGGCAATAAAGGAAATTGGATACGTTATAGGGTCGGTAGTGTCGGAGAAGCCATTGTAGATAACTGGCGGATGAGAATGGAGCTTCTCGGCGATTGACGCTGCTCTCGATGCTGCTATTGTTATAGAGATACTTAGGTGCCTCATTAGTGGCTTGTCGTTTGCTTCGGGATGGCTGTGTTGAGATCAGACGTTGCGTGGGGAGAGTAGCGCAATAAGTTACAATACATACTGTATATAAGTGAATATTTTCTTTGTCCACATTGAGATAGTCTTATGTACAGCATAGGTCGAAATATTAGGATAATAATTTTTATTCAAAACATTTGTGATATTCTTAAATTATTGCATTATTGCATTAATCTGCATTCTTGATTCAGTATTATATAATACTTTACATAAAAAATATAAATGCATTAATTATTTGATCGTTTTTAAAATATCTGTTGCGGTTAATATCACTGATGAAGATCTAAAAATTACGATTTTTAGAAGATTAATGTATTCTACAATATATCGCCAATGCTGTATAACCTTTCCTCTATTTAATTGGCTAATTTTAGTGCAAAGAATACTCTGCAATTAAATATCAGTGCTCGTGGTCCAAAAAATGGTGTATGTAGTCCGCTTAATCAGGATTTACAGAGACCTCAACATACGAGGGAAAATAGTCCCATTCGAGTGTCAATTGAATTTTCGAGATTTAATATTTTGTACATTTAGCTCTTGGAAAATATATGTGGCACTTGAAGCTTTCCTGCTATTTTTTCTTTATATCGCTCTTCTTGTGTAATCTACAGTGTACTTCACTTGTAACTCCGGAGTTATGGAATGTTACCAAGTGTTGATATGATCTTAAAATCTCTACATGATCTTAAATGATGTAATGAACATTTTCCATTTAATTTCTTTAATGATTCTGCTTATTTCTCGGCAGATACTACGTATTAGCAGTAGTATTTTTGCTATGGCTTTAACAATACCCATAAATTGAATGAAACAATGAGCGCCATGAAAAATGTTTTACCTGGAATAAGGACACGCAATAACTGCCTCTCGCTTTAGTGTTATGTAATCACTCAGAAGTTGTTATATAACCCGTGACTTCTGGAACTAATTCGAAGTAAGAAAAAAGTAGCTCAATTATTTTCGTTCAAGTGATATAATGACATCAGTCTTCAGAGGACAGACTGGAAAGAAATACATGTGTCTCAGATTCAATATTAAAACCTGCTAGACCACATAGGGGAAATTGTCACCATTTGCCATGCATTGGAAAATCTCGCATATCGATGTTTCACTTGTGCCATTTGCCTCCAATTTGAAGGCAACTTCAAATTTTCTTTGCTTCAAAAAGTGTTGAAGAATTGTATTTTTGTTTGATCCAAAATGTCATTAATGAAAATATTTTAAAACATATTTCATGACTTGTCAAAAATTCAACAGTATTTAAAGGATCATGTAGGTAAATTAAAGGTTTTTGAAGTGAAATTACTTTTTTTAATGAATAACAAGAATGTGAAAGAATACACGTATTTACCTCACAAAAGTATGAGTTACATCCATTTGAAATGAATACAGTTTGTTCATTGAAATTCTATTTGTTCAAAATGTACTTTTGGGGCTATAATGAATGACGATATGAAAAAGGAGGTATTCATCTAAAATAGTACTAATGATTATCGTTTTATTAAAACATTCAATTTTAAATGAATTGTGTTTAATTGATATTCATGGTTTTGTTGAGTGTTTAAAAAATGTTGAGTTTTTAAAATTTGATTAACATCAATTCGACGTTTTGTAAAAAACAAACAAACAGAAAACAACAACATATTTTTAAGCGTTAAAGTTTTCATTCTTGTACTACTATTTGCCGTTGGGTGCGTGGTAACACCATAGATAGGACCACGATTGAGGGTAATAGTATGTCCTAGCTTGAAAGAGATAATAGAGATGTATTTCAACATTAACTATGAAAGGATCTTCCACGTTATGAATTTAACTTAAAACAGAAATATCGAGGTGGAACTCAGGCGGTAAAGGACACGGAATGTTTTGTGATTTGTTTGTGGTATACACAAACAGTACAAACACGGTTTTACTGACAATTTTGGTATATAAATCGATATAAACGAACATGAAAAGAGTACATGATTAAATAAATATGTACATTTTAACAGGGTTCATTGCCAGGCCACATTTCTAAGTTTTTGACCATTACGTAGGGTTACGTTCTTTAAGTAGTCAAATCCATTTGCAACATTACTTCTGCTAAGTAGCTATGGTGTTGAAACGGTTTTTGGCACTTGTGAAACGGGAAACACATTCCCACATAATTGTGAATACGTATAACTGTGACCAGATGGTGAAATGTAAAATGTAACCGTCACATAAGCTTTTAACTTCTGAAGGCTGTTTGAAGAATTTACTGTCTAGGAAACTCGAGTGGGATAAACCAACTGGGCGTCCCTCTAGCGGGAGGACTGGGTTCGATTCACGGCTGAGGCAATCAATTCTTTGTACAGTTAAACGTCATTTGTGTGTTTTGTGCTCAAGCTTGCTATATCATTAAAAACTCTTGTGGTAATAATACATGTTTATGAAAAAATAAGTTTTGCTTTTTAATCATAATTTTCTTGGGGAGTGCAACATGAACTATCACCAAGTGATTTTTTACTGCAACCATTAATAAACTGATAAAAAAATCATTGTTAGAATTTAAAACTTTTGTTTTGAAATCTTTAAGAGATTTTGAACACTAAATGAGTTTTTGTTAAAAGTGAAAATGCAGAAATAGAAGAACTCCACTTTGACTTACGTTCTAATTAATTTGTACTGAGGTTGTCCATGGATGGTTGTTTTACCTATCATTAGAACAGCAAGTCAAACAGTGGATGTCCACGGCAATTCCCTAATGTATGAACACCCAGGAACCTTGTTATGTTTGTTCAGGGTGATGAGCGAGGATGCGTGAAGACACTTCCATATTGGATTGTATTCTTGTCTCACAGCAGTTTGCACATCCTAATGAATTTCACTAATGGATTTTCTGAAGTTGAAACGATTAGGGCGTGCTACCTAACAAACACTTTCCTGAATCCGATGCCTATTGATTGTGAAACCTTACCATACATCTGTGCGTACTTGGTCTTCTCGGGAAGAATATTTAACACATGTCCACGAAGTGCAAGAATACAGCCACAATGTCACTAAACTAACCTCAAAATGGATATTATGGGAGAGTATTTCAAAATGAATTTAACACGAAGAAATCGTAATGAAATATTAGTCACAAGCTGTTATCATTCAAGAAAGGTTAACTAATGTCTGACAAGAAATTGGCTTAATTTTTTACCATTGTCGCAAAGAATTAACAGTCGCCATATATAATATATATATATATATATATATATATATATATATATATATATATTATATATATATATAAAGGTTTTTTATTGCGGATCGTATTTTAAATGTTTTTCGTCATTTTATGACAATTTCTTTGCGACAATGGTAAAAAATTAGCCCATTTCTTGTCAGAGCATTAGTTAAGCTTTCTTGAATGATAAAGCTTGTGATTAATATATTCATTCGATTTCTTGCGTGTTAAATTCTTTGAAATAACTCTCCATAATATCCATTTTGAGGTTAGTTTAGTCGACATTGTGGGCTGTATTCTTCGCACTTCGTGGACTGTGTTAAATATTCTTCCGAGAAGAACCAAGTAGGGACAGATGTATGGTAAGGTTCACAATCAATAGGCATCGGATTCAGGAAAGTGTTTGTTCGGTAGACGCCAATCGTTTCAACTTCAGAAAATCCATTAGTGAAATTCCCATTAGGCATGTGCAAAACTTGCTGTGAGACAAGAATACAATCCAATATGGAAGTTCTTCAGGCATCTCGCTCATAACGCTGAACAAACTAACAAGGTTTTGGGTGTTGCATTACATTTAGGGAATTGCGTGGACATCCACTGTTTGACTTGCTGTTCTAATGATTGAGGTAAAACAAACATCCATGGCCAACCTCAGTCCAAATTAATTAGACCGTAAGTCAAAGTGAGTTCTTCTAATTTCTGGCATTTTCACTTTTAAAAAAACTTCATTTAGTGTTCAAAATCTCTTAAAGATTCAAAACAGTTTTAAATTCTAAACAATGATCTTTTTTATCAGTTTATTAATGTTGGGGCAGTAAAAATCACTTGGTGATAGTTCATGTTGACACTCCCAAGAAAATTATGATTAAAAAGCAAAATTTTATTTTTTCAATCACATGTATTATTACCACAAGAGTTTTTAATGATAAGGAAGCTTGAGCACAAAAACACAAATGACGTTGACTGGTACAAAGAATTGAAATTGGCTCAGCCGTCGATCGACACCCAGTCTCCGCTAAGAGGGAACGCCAGTTGGTTTTATTCCCACTCGAGTTTCCTAGACAGTATAATTCTTCAAACAGGGCCTTCGAAGTTAAAAGCTTATGTGACGGTTACATTTTTTACATCTTCACATTGGTGCACCGTTATACGTATTCACATTCTTGGGGAATGTGTTCGTTTCACAAGTGCCAAAAACCGTTTCACACCATAGCTTACTTAGCAGAAGTAATGTTGGCAAATGGATTTGGGACTACTTAAGAACGTAACCTACGTAATGGTCAAAAACTTAGAAATGTGGCGCTGGCGATGAACCTGTTACAAATGTACTTAAAAACAAACACAAAACAAAAAAACAAAAAACAAAACAAAAACAAAAAAAAAAAACACACACAAAACCAAAACAAAAAAAAAAAAAAAAAAAAATAAAAAAAAAAAAAAAAAAAAAAAAAAAAAAAAAGAAAAAAAAAAAAAAAAAAAAAAAAAAAAAAAAAAAAAAAAAAAAAAAAAAAAAAAAAAAAATCCCCGTCATATTTAATTTTAATCACGTACTCTTTTCATGATCGTTTTATATCGATTTAATATACCAAAATTGGTCAGTAAACCGTGTTTGTACTGTTTGTTGTTAACAAAGACAAATCACAAAACATTCCGTGTCCTTTAGCCCGTCCTGAGTTCTACTCGATATTTCCTGTTTTAAAGTTAAATTCATAACGTGGAGAATCCTTTCATAGTTAATGTTGAACATAGCAATCTCATTATCTGCTTTCAGCTAGGACAATACTATTACCCCTCGCAATCGTGGTCCTATCTATGGTGTTACGACGACCCGAACGGCAAATAGTTAGCAGGAGAATGAAACTATAACGCTTTAAAATATGTTGTTGTTTTCTGGTTTTTTTTTAGCAAAAACGTCCGAATTGATGTTTAATCAAATTTTAAAAACTCAACATTTTTTAAACACACAAAACCATGAATTATCAATTAAACACAATTCATTTAAAATTGAATGTTTAATAAAACGATAATCATTAGTACTATTTTACGATGAATACCTCCTTTTTGCATATCGTCATTCATTATAGCCCAAAACAGTAACATTTTCCACAATTTTAGAATTTGCATATGAAACAAACTGTATTCATTCAAATGGAACCATGATCTAAAATATAGTAAAAAAATGTTGAGATGCAGCTTAGGAACACCTGAACCCTTATGTAACAAACCCACCCCTTGAAAAGTATATAAAATTATAGGTATACGAACTGTAAACCTTGAAACTGCATACTCTTTGTGAGGTATACGTGGTAGTTCTTTCACATTCTTGTTATTCATTAAAAAAAGTATTTCACTTCAAAACCTTTAATTTTTACTACATGATCTTTAAATACTGTTGAATTTTTGACAGGTCAGTGAAATATGTTTTCAAAATATTTTCATTAATGACATTTTGGATAAAACCAAAATAAATTCTTCAACACTTTTTGGAAGCAAAGAAAAGTTTGAGTTGCTTCAAATTGGAGGCAAATGGCACAGTGAACATCGATAATGCGAGATTTTCAATGCATGGCAAATGGGTTGCAATTTCGCCCTATGTGGTCTAGCAGGTTTTTAAATATGAAATCTGAGACACATGTATTTTCTTTTCCCAGTCTGTCCCTGAAGGCTGATGTCATTATATCAGCTTGAACGGAAAATAATTGAGCTACTTTTTTCTTACTTCGAATTAGTTTCCAGAAGTCCGGGTTTTAATAATAACAAATTTCTGAGTGATTACATAAACTAAAAGCGAGAGCAGTTATTGCGTGTCTCTCATTCCAGGTAAAACATTTTTCATGGCGCTCATTGTTTCATTCAATTTATGGGTATTGTTAAAGCCATAGCAAAAATACTACTGGCTAATACGTAGTATCTGCGAGAATAAGCAGAATGCATTAAGAGAATTAAATGGAAATGTTGCATATACATATTTAAGATCATGTAGAAGAAGTGATTTAAGATATTCAACACTTGGTAACATTCCTCACTTCCGGAGTTACAAGTGAAGTACACTGTAGATTACACAAGAAGAGGCGATATAAAGAAACAATAGCAGGAAGCTTCAATGTGCCCACATATTATTTTCCAGCAGCTAGAATGTAAGCAAAACTATTACAATACTTGCGAAAATTCAATTGTGGAACTGCTGAGATGGGACTATTTTTCGCCATCGTTGTTGAGGTCTCTGTTAATCCTGATTAAGCTGGACTACATACACCATTTTTTTGGACGAACAGAGCACTGCTATTTAATTGGCAGAGTACTTCTTTTTGCATAAATTAGCCAATTAAATAGAGGAAAGGGTTATACGCATTGGCGGTGCGATATTATATGTAGAATAATTAATCTTCTAAAATCGTAATTTTTAGATCTTCATCAGTGATATTAACCGCAACAGATATTTTAAAAATCGATTTTTCAAAATAATTAATGCATTTCATATTTTTTATGTAGAAGTAATTATATATATACTGAATCAAGAATCGCAGATTATGCATACATGCAATAATGCATAATTTACAGAATTCAGAAATGTTTTGATAAAACTTTATTATGCCTAATATTTCGACCTATGCTGTACATAAGATTAATCTTCAATGTGGACAAAAGAAATATTCACTTATTCAGTAATGTATTGGTACTTATTGCGCTACTCTCCCACGCAACGTCTGATCTCAACACAGGCCATCCCGAAGCAAACAACAAGCCCTAATGAGGCACTAAGTATCTCTTTAAAATAGCAGCATCGAGCGCAGCATCAATGCGCCCGAGAAGCTCCTTCCTCATCCGCGCAGTTATCTAAACGGCTTCTCCGACCTGCGACCCTATAAGCGTATGCCAATTTCCTTTATTGGCCAATTCGCGCTAGCCTATGGACTCCACAAGCGCAAACGCGGCGCTGCCGCGGGCGGCGGAACGCTAAGCGGTGTCAAACTTTAAAAAAAGGACTTTTACAGGTCGGGGAGCGGGCTCGGGGCGTGGGGGGAGAGGGGGCCGAGTGGACGGGGGTGGGCGCAGCCTTCTTATCTTCGGGGTCCGCAGTATCCATAGCCGAGCCGCTGCTTCCCGAAGGCCATTAAATGTTATACCGACCCCGTTCGCGCCCGCAGCGGGCAGGGGGAAGGTGGCCCTCGGAAGCGATGGGGGGAGGGGGCGGGGCGAGGTGCGCGAGCAGTGTAAACAGCCGTCGCATCTGTGCACGTGCGGAGGGGAGGGGGAGGGCCTGGGGCAACCGCAAGCGGAGGCAGAGCAAGGGAAGAGAGGACGCCGCACACGCGCGCGCTCTTAATGTTCTTTTTTAAGGAGATTAAACACAAAACATAAGACCCTCGCCACGCCCCCCCTAAAACGCAACGCTCGCGGACCCCGCCGCCTCCAACGCTGCTTCCGTCATCTTTTGGCCTCAGATAGAGACATTCTGCTTTTGCTGTTTCTGCGCCTCCTCACATTCCTCGGAATTAGTTTTGAGCTAGCAGAATTCCGAGTCTTCGTCTGCACTTCTTCCACAACCCTTACTCCATTCCCTACAAAATATTCAGAACCATCGCTAAATTGAAAGACAATCTCGTAATCAAACTGCTTCAATCCCCGACGACGACCAACATTTAGCGAATGCAACAATATTACAAAGCATTTTCGCGAGTTATTGCTTGCCAATTCATCAAGTAGTAATCGAATGCAGAAAGAGTTACAGTTCATCTTGGAACTGCTGTAGTAGCGATTGAGTGATTTAGCGCAATATTAGTCAATTTTATTGTTCAAGGTAATGCAGGTACCTTGCTTGTCCTTCACCAACGGGCTGTGATTTCCGGGCCATGAGACCGAACCTACATGTGCGAATAAACTTCTCTACTTTTCCGATGTTTCCCAGCCCCGTCTCTGCCGCCACACACAAACACACCAAATCAAGCAAAGCGCCAACCAAAAAAAAGATAAAACGCCGCTCTACGTCAGCGCTCATCACCTCGCACTTGCCACCACAGCTTCCGTGCACGGCCGAACCGCCTCTCTCCGCCTTCCGGCCGCTTGCTGTCGCTCCGCCCTTTACGGAATGCTGTTCTGCTCCGCCGCCAGCGCTAGCCTAATTAAAATCGGGCCCCTGGTCGTCGAACGTCGGCCGGGGCCGCTCCGCGGCGGTCCGCTTCCAGATACTTCCACGTGGGCGGCGGGCTATCCAATCCGCAACGCGCGTGGGCGCGGAGCAAATAATAAACAGCGGAAAGAGAAGGGTGGGACTACAAAAAAGAAGCAATAAAAATTACCGCGCGCGTCCCTGCTTTTTGGTGTGGGCGGCGAGCGAGCGAGCGGGAGCGACCGCGCGGGCGGGCGGGCGGGTGGGTGGGCGGGCGAGCGGGCCGCGCGCGGCGAGCGAGTGTGTGTATCTGCGTGGCCCGAAAAACCTTGTTTAATTAGAAGCCAACACGGGTGGAAATTTAATTAGGTGGCTAGTTTAAGGGCTACGCGGCGGCGAGGGAGCGAGGCGCGCGAGGGAGGGGCGGGGGCGGGGATGGAGGTGGCGGCGGGAGGTAAGAAGAAGGCGCGCAGGCAGAGCGTGGTCACGGTGGGCCTGCGGGCGGCGAGAGAGGGAAGGCGAAGCGACGGCGCGGGGGAGGGTGATTTGTGTTGTGAAGTCGGGGCTAAAATCCGCGGTTGCGGCAGCGCGGCATAAGCGGCCTGCAAACAGGTGGATGCGAACCGAGGTGGCGCGCCGCCCTAAGAGGCTTTACGGGGCAGGCGCCGTAACGGCGAGTCAGGCGCCTCTGGGGTGGTGGTGTGGTGGTGGTGCTGGCGGCGGCGCCCCTCGCCCCCAACGACTCACCGCCCCGCTAATAAAAAACCGCCGCCCCCACCGTCGCCAGCACCGCCACTGTCGTGGCAGAACTCCCACAGTGGTGCATGTCGTCCAATCGTCTACGTCACACCTCGCCCCATGGATTTCATGGTGCCTATGTATACACGCCCACCGCGGACATGTCTTTTCAGTCCACGTGCCATGTTCTCTCGTGGGTTCAGGGCGCCCATAGTTTTTTCTCTTGTCCACAATTCCACGTCCAAAACCGTTCACAATGAGCCATTGTCTCTGTTTCCGCACATTATCACCTCATCCTTACTGGTAACATTTTGCCCATATTGTATCCAATTCCTACTTGTCGGCTCCATTGCCAACAAAACCTTCTTTATCACAACACTCAATTTCAGTGCCACTAGCTTTGCTCTCGCTCTGCCATGTCATTCATGACATTCACATGTCCGTTTTTTTTCATCACAGATGACGCAATACGGCTGTTTCCAATCTGCCCCTATTGCTTTCAAGAAAATTGTAATCACAGATAATCGCCTAATAGAATTTTTCTTGTGCGTTTGCACATACCCATACATAAAGTACCTTCAAATTGCACGGTAATGAATTCATTTGCAGAATCAGTTAATCGCCAAACAATTAGTTCAAGGTAGAATTATTACTTTTTCTAAAAATGATAATAGCTTAAATATATACCATTACGAAAAAATGTAAATTCATAAGAAATTCTTCCTTACGAGCTAGGTACTTTTTTAATTTTTTCCGGCTTTCCGGAAATTGGCAAACTTATCGGCCCTGACTAGTTTTATGAAATAAACGCATTATTTTTACTCTGGGCGGTAATATAGATAAAACCCATCTGCTCACGCCGTTTTCGCAGGCCGTTGCCTGCCTTCCCCTTTTTGCACCTGCGTCGTCCTTCTTCCCTCCGCCAACTCCCCCGCCAGCGGCGCCCGCACGGCTCGCGCCGGGCCTGCGCGGCGCAGGCGCCTGCTCCGACGGAGCCGCGATGTTGCCTGCGCACGCAGGGAAACACGCGCTCGAAAAAGACGCCTCTCTGGTGCCTTGTTGCGAAATATGGCGCCCGAGAAGCCTGCTGGCTAGAAGGAAGGAAACAATAAAACAGCGTCGACCAACACGTACACCCGCCGGGGGGAGCTAGCAGACTCCTCCGGGATACAAACAACGTAAATGGGGGCTGTTCGGCGGGGAATAACGAGATTTCACGGGCTTTGTACGTAAAGTTTTTTGGGGTATGAGCTTTTGAAAGTAAGATACTGGATCTTAATGTCGAAGCTCAATACGAAGCGTGGGCCAATATCTTCCGCAGTTCATCACGACAATTTGAAAAGCATCGCCTCTTTTTGGACCTGTCTTCATACACGAGCATATGCGAAAGCAATCACCAAAGGTTGTGTGTTTGAGTGTGTGTCACGTTCTATTTTCGAGACCGCTATAAATTCTCCCCTCCCGCAGGCGAGGCCAACCTTCGAATGACGTCACCGCGATAAGGCGTCGACGGAGGAGCGCGTCCAGCTCCCTTCACTGAAAGCGATGTACGGCTTCGCATCAGGCGGCGGGGGCGCCGTGCGGTCCCCCTCCCCACCGCACCAGCCCCCCCCGGTCGCGCCTCTCAGGTCGCAGCCGATCGGCGGCGGCCATAGGCGGCTCCCTCAAGGGGGAGATTCAAGAGAGGGGGACGACAGCACTCTGGTTGCCCGGTGCGGAAAGTATACGGCGAAGGGCGGGGGGCGGCGCGCCTACGAGCCGGGATGGCAGCTCGGGGGGAGGAGCGGGAAGGAGGAGGAGAGGGAGAAAAAGAGAATCGGGGCCGATGGCCTATCGATCCACAGGGTCGACCCTAAGGGTGCCCTAGTCTTCCTCTGCTCCATGCCTAGGTGTGTCTCTGGCCTTTTCGAACTGCAGCATGCTATACCCACTTCAAAAACATTGCAGTTAAAACTTAATTTTTCCGTGAATCATGTCGC
Source organism: Gryllus bimaculatus (assembly GCA_017312745.1). NCBI lineage: Eukaryota > Metazoa > Arthropoda > Insecta > Orthoptera > Gryllidae > Gryllus > Gryllus bimaculatus. Next base: position 4,989,657 of record BOPP01000062.1, read on the forward strand.
TTCTTATCAGTCAGGCATATTGAATCGTCAACACCTCAAATTCGGAAAAGCAGTTGTTTTCAGATACCAGTTTCACTTCGTTTCTTCCCTTTTGTGCACGTATCCACTTTCCGTCCTTAAGCTTCTAAACAAGCGCTACACTAAACACTTCGGTTTATCTCTTAGACATTATCTTTGAGTATTCTAATCACACTACCAGGTATACGCACCACCTTCTGCGACCACTGCTCCCAATTTCCTGATTCCTTCCTTGTCGTATCACTGCACCACCTTTTTGGCAAATCCTGTCAACCCCGGAGCGCTTCACATTCCTTCAGTCGACGCCGTTATCCTTTCTATCATCGACTTCTTCCGCATCCCTCCGGCGCCGAACCCTCGATCTCACCGCCCTCGCAAACCGTCCGGCCGCTATTCCCCCTCCTCCCCCCTCGTTTCTCTAGAGCCGACGCCCAACGCAGGAGCCCGACCTCCTCGCGGAAGCGCAAGCGATAGTAGTAATTTGGCGGGGGCTAGCTTTCCGCTTCCGTTTCAGCGCAAGCCCTCGCCCCTCTGCCGTCCCGCTCATTCGTTCCTCTCGTCCTCGCTCCTCCTCTCCTCCTCTTCGCCCCGCGCGCACTCAATTTTTCAAGAGTCGGGAATAAATTTTAGCGGGCGGGGCCGGGCGAGGAGGGGGAGCGGAAGGGCGAGACGAGGGCGAGGCGATCGCAGGAGAGGGGCCGGCGAGGTCGGCGTGAGCACGGATTTGCATAAATTGAACATTCGCGTATTGAATTGGCCTTTGTGTGTTTTTTTAATCTCCTATTCTCTCCTCCCTTTTTCCGCCGCGGGCTGTCTACTGCCATCAATTCCTGTTTGTAACAAAATAATGATTGAATTTGTTTATGTAATTTTATATGTCGGGCGCGTGTTTTATTCCGGATGGGAATCGCCGCGCGACTTACCCGGGATCGCATCAGCATCGCATCGGAGCGCGGTAGGGGGGGATGGGGGGGGTTGGGGTGGAGGGGAGGGTGGCCCGGTGCAGAGGCCGATGTGGCGCCCTGGTGACAGCGGGAATCGCGCCTCCACAGCCCTCTAACGACCGAACGCGACGCATCGCAGTGCTGTCAGTTGAGAACTTACGTGGAGAGGGAAGCTGTCGCTGTGACGCGATCGTTACTGGTCATTGCTCTGCTGAAAGCTCCCGCGCCCACTGTGGGACGGGGAGCGGAAAGCGAGACGAGTGTTTGCGTTTTTGTAGTTATAGGCTTTGTTGAAGAAGTATTCCCTGGAGTAATTCAGACACCACTGAATGTCAACATAGCAGGTGTTTATGAGTACAGTATTCGCAAAAACTATAATACTATAATCATTTAATTGAGAAATCTTCTAACTTTTCCTGTGGTACACTGTTTAAAAAACAGTTGCAATACAAGGGCACCGGCAACAGCTTATTAATATCAATATTAAATTATTATGCTATTAATATGTGACTGTTTCGTAATCTTAATTCAGTCTTGCAGAACACAAAACTATATTTATTTGGCAGGATATTCTCACAGAAACAAGGTTATATACTGTGACTATTCGCAGCTGCAAGAGTGAATGTTGATGTGGAGTGGTATATGTAAAACATGGTGCTACAATAAACTAATAATTTCACAATAACATTTAAGGAGTAAACGGCACAGGTCTGCCATCATGCTCATTCAACTCTTAATATCATGTCTTTTCATAGAAAATCTTTAAATTCAATCAAAGAACTATACTCAAGCTGTTTGAATTTCTCCATTCTTCAAAAGAATCAGTAAAGAATTATTGGTCGTACACCGATCAACATTTTTCCAACATAAATTAATACAAAACTTATTTTCAGTAATCTCAGTGAAATGGGCATTTATGAGGGTGGTACTGGAGTGGATGACCGGAAATGTACGCGAAGATGCACACATGAACGAAGTTTATGCACAACCTTGTTTCGCAGATTTTCTTTCTTTGAAAGATAAGATTTTGCATATTTTAGCATCTCCTATTTCAACAATTAAACATTCCTGGTCCCATAGCTGAGATCGTTAAGCGCAGTCAGTGCAGTAGCGATCTGCGGACGCGAGATCGGCAGGTTCGCGGGGTACGCGCTCGGGCATGGGTTATATTTTGTGGCTCGTCCTTTCTCCTCTACCAATCACCACACGCATTCAACGTTATTGTTAATGCAGTTATAGTGTGCGCTAATTTACTCTAGATGTTGATTGCGACTTAAATAACACAAAAAAAATCATGATAATATTTTTTATAAAAAAAGTGTCTCACTTATTTTTAATTAGAAGAACAATTATTATTAATAACGTTTACGAAATACTTAAAGTACGTTAATGAAGTGAAAGGAATTTAGAAGTAAA
>BOPP01000062.1:4998022-5022413 GCA_017312745.1 Gryllus bimaculatus
CAGTTTAATCATGTCGTCTTCCTTGTCGGAAAACGATTACTGGCCGTCCGCGTCCGTTGCCAGGCCCCTCTTCTTTTTTTTTTGTTGCTCAGAATACCCTTTCTCGCGTTCGCTTTTTCCCCCTCTGTCTTTTGCGCGCGCGACTCCTGCACGAAGGCGGCGGGCGTCACAGTGGCTCCAACGCGGAGGGGGATCGGACGTCGACTAGCCGGCGGGCTCGCGGTAATGTCCCTGTAGCAACTGGAGAGCATGCAAAGCAGTATATTCTTGGGCATATGCAACAGTAGTAGTCAATGTTTATTTGTTTTCTTTTGAAATGCTTATGGTTGTGTAATGGAAGAACGAGTGTTTTCTATTTTTGTGACAATATGTGTGTGTAGTATATTTTTTACTGTTATTTGAAACACGTGAACTAGTTTCTGTGGATACTATCTTGAAAAATTCAAATATTGGTGAATTAGAAAATGCTCTATTTAGCAATTGTAACATTAAAATTACATGCAAATTAATAAAAAATGTGTAAAACTATTTATACAACAACTCAAAATGCATAAAATACACCTAGAAAATTATATTTCACTGCGACATGGAAGGGACGTTTAAAATTTACATAACTGGTTGGAGGTGTATATTCAATCATTTCTCTACAACTTGTGGCATAATTTGTTTAGAACATAACTTACAATCCGGAAGACAACACTACGAGGCTGAGGCACCACTAGTGATGGGCTTCCACGGAGCAGAAGTTAAAAATGAAATTAGAACGCAGCCCACAGTGCACATGTCAAGGCAGTCGGAACAGGCGTGACGTGAGGGCGTGGCAAGGGGAACGAACGGGGCAAACGAAGGGGGTGGGGCAGTTGGAGCTGGTGGGGACAAGCGGATTGAGTGGGTCGGACACATTGAGTTGGACGAACGAAGTATTGGTGCGTTGGGCGCGAGTGGCCTTATTTCTAAATCTATCTTTAAGAAACAGATTTTTTAAGGGATAAAACCTCTATCTTTAACATTTCGGGCGTAGAAAGACCCCGAAGATCATTTGAACTTTTTCAATTTTCGAAAAATCAGTTTTCAACGAACATGAGACCTGCACCATTATCTTAAACGACTTTCACACTATCCAACTACAAAATTTAATAAAAAATAATGGACCCATTTTTTTTTTAAATTTGGGAAATGTCCCAGAGGTTTCTTGTAAAGTACCCCCGAAAGTTAAAATATCGATTTAAAATTGAAGAGGACGCGACACCATCCAGATCGATTGTAGAATGTCAATTTTGGAGAAAATCGTCGGAACGGTTTAGCCGCTAGCGTTGTTCACAGGCGGACGGACAGACGCTTTGCCGTCATTCGATTTCTTGGTATCAAGGACCCACAAAACATAGATTCTGGCTGCACCAGATGTTAGATAATTTCCCGCCTTAAAATTTAGCAACTGGATTTATCCACTTTTTCGTTGCCATGCCCTGTAGTATGAGTTTTTCTGCCGACAATTCGCAGGTTTTTTCGGACTCTTCTCTATAGCGAGAAAGTAAAAAATATGTTTCATGGATATGCATGACTTTGAAGCCATATCTTAATTTGCATGATTTATCTCCATTGTGAGATAGCTAATTTCCGCCTGATCATGTCCGTATAGTTTAGACCAATGCGACGCGAGGGCGCGCCAACTGTGCATCGGAGGCCGCGCGCCACCCGCCCCCTGTGTCGCCTCCGCGAACCGATGATCAAATGCGGCGCGGCTTTGCCAACACAAAGGTCGCCGGAGCGAAGGGGGTGTTGCGGCCTGTGCCGGCGCGGCGCGGAGTCCGCCATGCTGGAATTACGGTTTTTTAATAAGATTCGCCGGCGATTCTTTGTTGGCGCTGTTTTGCGAAGTCGCCGCTCCTGCAAGTGGGCGGTCACCTCTGTGAGCCCAGCTACACTTCTGACTCTGCCTCCCTTCCGTCCACACCCCTCCCCATACCAGCCCTTTCCCTCTTGACCGCTCCGCCATTTGATTTCCCAGCGGCAAATTTCGACGGCGAACGAAACTGCGTTGTCTTCTAATCACTGCTTCAATGATTGCTTCTTTCTGTGTCGTTCTAATGTATTTGAACATGGGAGAACTGAAGAATATTCCGAAAAATATATCGCAAGTTTCTATTAGGTTAAACGGAAATGAAATAGGGAATTAGTAAGTAAATTTGATGCTATTACTGAAACGGAGAGGAGAAAGAAACTAATTTCACGTTTTCGCTGTTGGAATTCAAAAGGGTCTTTCTGTTCTATCTTCCATTCTGGAAGAGGAGCATATTCAGTATGTTGTTAATTGAGAAATAAATTACTATTATTAAACCCAGTTGAGTTGACGTTATAAAATCGTACTCCATACTTTGGAACATTAAACTAATGCGTTATATGAGGTATTTTTTAGAATAAGTCGGAATTTATTCAAAACAATATTTACTGGGTATTTTTTCCTTAGGTAATTGCCAAATTTGTTAAACAAGTACTGATTTGGGAGGAAAATTTGCGTAGCAGAATGTAATTTGTTTTTTAACGTTTGTTTTCCATATTATTTTAACTCTGACGACTTCTTTTCGTATTGTCAGATGAAAGAGAAATCATATGAAATATAAACTGTTGTTCAAATACTCTCACATTACATCCTTGTATTTGTTAACTTGAAATATATTGCTAAAGGATATATTTCCGCCTAATTTACCTTTTATATGGATTTGGAATTTTTTGCACTTAGCAACATACTGCGTGTGAAGTGCCCCAGGAGCACATCACTAAGGGTGATTTTTTTCTGTTACAAACTCATTTAAAATACGTTAGCATAATTCACCTAAGTATATTTCTAAAGTCAGATCCCTGTCTTGGAATAACACTTAAACCCTGTTTTCTGTCTGCCAACCAATCATTGGCGTGTTAGATAGACGGCTGAGATCATGTTCTAAGAACTGCATATTCGATTGTTTTAAAGCACACCACGATCGGTAGCACACCACGTAAAGCACAGAGAAGAACAGTAGTACACAAAGTGTCTTTTGTAATTTCAGCGCCTTATCTCCATGACTTAAATTTTTTGCAATTACCTCTAAAGAATATATTAAGTTGAGCCAAAAATATTAAATATGTTCTAAAACCTCCGAATTTCTGCCACCCTAGAGAGGCAATTCTTCAAGAGTTATATACTGCACATGTGAATTAAGTTTGTGGTGTAACCTTTGACTGCCCTTCTACGGTGTTTTATAATATATGGATTTGTAGCTTCTAGAATATTTCAGCAGGTAATTTGATTTAAATGAGAAAAGAAGTTACAAAAATCTCTAACGAAAGAAAAAAACACGATACATTATATATTTATTTGTATTTTGACTGTTTTGCGTACATTCTAATATACAACCTTTTTGCGAGGGTATTTTGAACATAGAAATACTTCTGTCGACGTGAGTCTCTTCTCTAGCTCTGTCATGGAAAATTTACGTCAACAGTTTTTCATAAATATTTCACGCAAACAATTTAAATATTTTGTATCGCGCGATCTGTTATTCACATTCTGGCCTAAAACACAGATTCCCAGCTAAAATTCAAAATCGTGTTAGCAGATACGACAGACGAATCAGAACCCAGACAATTGTTTTTTAAATTTATTTTTTATACGTTATATTCTCTTTTGTGTGGGTATGGGTAAATATTAAACATTACATTAAAACGTTCAGAATTTGCAATGGTTATGAAAGAGATCTCAGGTTTAGCTAAAATGTTAAAATACTCCTTTCCTTCGAAATATGGTAAAGTTTGCAAAAATACGCCGTAATGAATTACTATATTGACATTATAATTTTTGATAAATTTTTAATAACTTACAGAACAAACTCTTTACTGTTATCGGGTATGTGTGGTATTTCTTGAAAACACGATTGCATTTTAAATTTTTAATCTTAATTTCATCGAACTGGTTTTACTAAAAAGAAACAGATCAGTGATGTGCATTGGTGTTACCAGCTGTCCTCGGTCCGTGGACACAATCTAAAAGTTATATCAGGCTTTATTCCTCTCTGATCACGAAACGCCCGGATCGAAACGAAACTAGTCAGAATTCCATGTGCAATGCCTAATGCGGGATTCAAAACGTCAATTCAGAACTCATTGGAAGAAAACTGACCGAGATAGCGTGTACCGAAACCGAAACTTAAATCGGTTCACTCTGGTTTATTTATACTTTACACTTCTTTACGTTACCTCGGAGAACCGCCTCACTGTCTGAAGAGGTGTCATCTCTCGAGCTCTGCTTCTACGTGGTCACGCCATGGCAATGTTTGCACTTCACATGCTACTAGTCACGATTACGCTACGCATTTAAGCTTAGCTTTGCAAAACTGTTAATAGATGACTATCTCGCAAGCATGGGTTTATTCTATGTCCTTGTTTGGACGTGGTAGTCAAGTATCCTATTGTTAACATTTTCTCTCACGTTCGGGCATGCGCTCACTATGGCACTTCCTTGGAGAATTATTTTTTACTTGTCGGAGATAACGTTCCAGTAATAATTTAGGCCGATATTTCAGAATCGCAGGGGCAGGATATGCAGCGAAGACGCGCTTAATACGTGATGGTGCGGCGGGGTGCGTAGAGCTTGTGATCAGGGGGCGCTTGAGCCAGCATACACGGATAGAACCATCAACGCGCGTCTAGTGTGTGTGACAGACACACACATTCACATTGTACTATGCCTATATTCTTCGCGCAAGAACAAGCAATTAGTTGACAAAGTGATTACGCAATCGCTTGAACAGTACGGCAGAGTATAAAATTCAAATAAACATTTAATTTTATATATTAGATTACACTGTTAATTAATATATATGTTATATTACTGTAGCGGAAGTTTAACAAAACATGCGTTAATAAATGTTACTGGAAATGTAATTAAAATAGAAATCATTGATTGAATTAGATATACATTTTTTTTGTTAATCATATTTCGTTAAAAATCATTGAGATGCACATTTTCTCGGCTACAATTCGAAGAGCGACGGAGAATTCACAAATATTGTATTTAACACAACAATCATTAAGATTTGAAAATATTTATTTTACATGTAAATCTCGGTGTAAGTTCAGTTCATCTACCTCTCAGATACAGGTTACCCACAAATACCTATTGTAGTGCCTCGGAGGATAGCGGGTGACTAGGCGCCCCCCACTCGGGTCGGCGGAGGCGGAGAGCAGATGCGCGCCAAGTCGCAGTGCCCGTCCCCGGGGGGGGGGCGGGGCGTGGGCGACGGGCCTGCGGTAAACAGCCATTCAGCTCCGCGCCCCTCCCCCTCGCCGCGGCCACACGCGGGGCCGGAGGAGGCGTGGCCAGGGGCACTGGCGCGAAGAACCCGCTCTCCTCCTCCTCTCCGCGCTGACACACACGCGTCACGCCGCCCGCCGTGAATCACGGCGCACGCACGCCCACCCCTCTCGCCAGCCATTACCCCGTGACTCACGCGCCCGCGCCCGCCCGCTCGAGTGGCGGCCAAACCGCGCCTAAGAAACCGGATTAGCGTCGCTCGGGCCCTGCGGCCCCTCCGCGCCGCGGGAAATATTGGGCTCATAAGTTAATTTAGCGAACCGTCGCGCCACGCGGACGGACCCGGGTGTGCGTGGTGGAAGGCGATGGGGGTGGAGGTAATGGAATCGACATTGAGGTAGGTCTTGGGGACGAAGGAGGCGATGGGAAAGGGGTAGAGACATTAGGACGGTAGTGGCTCTTTCAGTGTTGACTCTGGAAAATGTAACGGTAATGCTGGTTTTAAACAAAGGACAAAGCTGAGAGGCGAGAAAAACTAAAAAGCAGACTTCATAAGAAAAGAAATAGATCTTTGCAAGTTTAATTACTACAAATTAGTCTTATAGTTTCCATCATACGTCAGGCGGAGGTGATGGCAGCAACTTGGCGCTAGAGTTGTCAGTTCGAATTCCATGTAAAGGCATCAATGTTTTCACATATGGCGTGTGACGTAAAAGAAAAAAGTGAAGTACGTGAAACTTGATAGTACAATCATTAAATTTTATCGATTCCCTGATGAGTGAAACTCCCTACTTGGTGCCAAAAGGGATCTAACTCCAGAAGTAAAGTAATTAAATTTAAACATCTTATTTTGCTAATACCTAAAACATTTTTCGACCTTTTATAGGGTTGAGATATACGTCTAGCACTAATTGAGTGTGGAACCCCATGTGGCCGCGTGGTACCGCAGGCCCACCCTGGCGGCTCCGGAGAGGGCGGCTGGGAAGCGTAGCTCTGACCCGCACCCATCTCCCTTCGCCAGACCCCAACCTTCCCTCCGCTCCTCCGAGCGAGATCCAATAATGAAGATTACAGATCGGGCGGGATCGCGCGGCGCGCCGTATGGAGGATTTGATAAGGCCCCACCCCCTCTCTCCCTCCCTCCCTTGCTCCCGCCAGCCCAGCCCGGCGATGCCCTTTTGTTGCGCGGAGAGATACGGCCGTGAATTATTTTGGAGCCGCCTTTCATTGCGCGCAGCGTGTACGCTGCGTCTGGTGGAGCTGTAAGCCCCCGCGTTAAGCGATTGCCCCGAAAGCTGCTGCAGCAGCAGAAGCCGCCGCCGCCGCCGCCGCCGCCTCTTTCCTCTTCTTTCTCCTTCCCCTCCCCTTCCCCTCCTCCGAGGGGCGCGGGCGCCGGGGAAATCACCCGTGCAGATGGGCGCGTTTACAGTGGAAGCTGGTGGACATGCAGCGAATAAATTACGCGGTCGTTTCCGCCCGCGCGGCGCGGCGCGGCTGCGCAGTCGCGTGGCGGCAGTGACAAGCGTGTTAATGCTGACGGGGAGGATATTGCGTGACTGCTTCGGACCCTCCTTGGCCTTTACGAGGCCCCGGATATGAACTTCGTCTGAATTATTCTGGCCGTCACAAACAGATGACGCGGCCCGGGCAGTAACGGGCACTTGAGCTCTGTCTTTCTGCTTGACGTACGCCGTTAACTTAACGCTGCTAAAGGTTAAGGTAATGGCGAGCGATGTCTGGGAGACCTATTTCGGTAGAGTGTTGACGTTTTTGGGAAGTGTTTTTTTTTGTTCTGAATTATATGATTTCTCGTAATATCCTTGTGCTTTAACATTTGTGACGCTGATTCAGATGTACATTCGCAGATATTTCGGTTACCAGTGAGACGCTGTTCTCTGAGAGTCAGAAAGTAGAAATACGCTATTTGAATGTTAATGACCCATTGTCGGATGATTTTTTGTAATGATATTTTGAAATTAGAAAATTAATATGAAGACAATAATAAAATGTAAACTTACGTGTCCTGCATATCACCTTAATGTCAGGTAGTTCTGTAGAACAATAATATACAAAATTGTCTTACGAAGGACGGAATCCGCAATTGCTCCGATCTAGTAAATTTTAACGATCTGCAACCGTCATTCCACTTTCGTTATATTTTGTTTAGTATCTAGTTGAGTGATCTATTATGCTAAACGATATTACTACATACACGTGATTAAGTAGAAAATGGTGATTAATACTGGAATTAATAATATAGCAACGGTCTTATTTTTTCTCTCTACTTACATTTCAAAATCCATTTTGGCCATATTCTCGTTTACTTCCTTTGTTAAGACAGTTACGGCAATTAAAACGCAATTGATATAATCCAATTGCAGAAGTACGAAATGCAAAAGAAAGCTATGTACCATTACTTCGCATATCGTATGTGTTAGCAAGAAATATTTTCAACACACTCATAACATCAAAGTTCCAGAAACTGTCCTGATAATTAACAAGAGACATTAAAAATATTTTGTAGGTATCTAATCTTCCCGAAACACACTGAAAATCATATTAAGAGATCTCCAACGAATACTTAAAAAATATGTATCTAAGGTTTTCTTAATATCTGAAAGCTAAAATTATTACAAGCAAATACATAAATACGTTAAATATATTAGAAAAAGTATTTATCATATAATTTATGATACTTCTTTAGTAAATAAATTTACCCTAAAAGCAACCTTATGCACATAAGATTCATCTTCAGAATGTTTTAGTTATAAAATACATTGCAATTTCATCTACAGTCTATATCACAAAGCTATTATTGATACTTTTGAAAAATTTTCTGCTCCAATTACCACACAAAATTATATTTTCACGTTTCTTCAAACTCACTTTTATGATTTTCTTCCACTATTCGAACTCCATCGATCCTCATACGTTCAAAAAACAAAAATATATTGCTCGGAATAGATTAAATGATCGATATGTGGCATACCTTACACTCCCTTTCATTATTTTATGAAAGTTGCAGATTTACGCTACTCTTTAATCTTACAAAATAATTACATTAACTCCCGCCCTCTTTGAAAGAACTTTGTCTTTTTCACCTTTGCATTTTTCTTCAAATGAAATTATAAGGTATTGTAATATGTACAAAAATATGTTTAGATGCGTGTACTACGGATCGTGCACGTATTATAAATGGATCATGTACTGCAAAGATAATTGAGTAGTTTATTAAAACTCACAAACTTGAAGTCAAGCTACGTAACAATTTTTCCTGGGGTAATATTCGATAATGCTACTAATGAAATAACTAATTTGATGGGTTTCTTAACGATTTGAGGAAGGAATAGCGTATATAATGCTTGCGAGAATCTTATAGGTTTTAAAGCTTCAGAAAAATATTCCAAATCATCACAACGAGAAAGTAATCAAAGCTTAATAAAAATCATGGTGTCATTTTTGAGAAAAAATTGAATTTGTCCTTGAAGGTTCATGTATTGATCCGCGAAAAATTATAACATCGGTTTCAAATTCAAAGGGTCGCGACGTCAGTCAGATCGACTGGGAAATGTCAGTTATAGTTTAGCCGCTAGCGTTGTTCACAGACCGACGATTTCCCGTAAACAATTTTTTCGGTGTGGAAACCATGGTTTCTGACTACACAACGTGTTAGACGTACATTAACGATAATTATCCTGTTTGTGGGTATCAGGGATCTACAATACAAATTCTTTTGCCGAAAAATAGTCGTTTTCGCTGCATTACATAACTTACTCTATACTATAGTTAGACGAGAAGGTATACGAGAAGGTAGAAATGTGGAGATATTTTTGAAAATTTCCCAGGGTTTCATGCGAAGTACCCCAAAAATTTAAAGCATGTTTTTTTGAAATCGCAGAGATTCAATTAGTGTTAATCAATATCTGTGTATTAATTTCGAAAAAATCGTACGAATAATTTAGACGCTAGACGGATACACATACAGGCGGACAGATGTATGTAAAGTATTTTTTTTAAAAAGAATCTTTTCGGTGTCAGTGGACCCCAAACATGTATTTTTATTGGAATCTTGAAATCGATTTTTCTCAGCATTACCTAACCTTCAATATACTATGTATATTATTCCGTATATATGTACGTCAAGAAAGTTGAAAAGTCATTGAGATCGTTTAATTTGGTTCTCTCGCAAAGAGGAGTGACATAGTCAACTTAACACTATTAATATATGTTTGTTTATTCGCCGGTGAAACTGTTAGAATTTCTGCCAACAATGTTTCGCATTTCCGTGGAAACCAGCGTTTCTCTCAGGGAATCAGGATTAGAAAACGGTCGCAGGAAGATGGGGTCACTTTGTACAACCCTGCGGCGACAGCCATGACGCAGCGGAGTCCGTGACGCAGCGTTTCGGCTTCGCCTCTGCCGCCCCCCCCCCTCACCGCCCCCGCAGCGGCCGCTGTTTGCGCTGCGGGTCGCCTCAGGTGGGGCAGTTCGCCCCGCCGCCCCCGCCCGCTGCTAATCTAGGGCGCGTGCCCTCCTAAGGTTTCTGGAGCTGACGTCACCTCTCGCATTCACCTCCAAGGAGTACAGTCACTCGCCCACGCGCTGCAAACAGTAATCTCGACGCGCGTGTTTTCGGCTGGCATTCACACTAAAGCGTGCTTATTCAAGGAAGCGTGGATATTGACCAAAAACTTTCTTTAAAGACATGAATATACGAATTTCCAGTGAGTAATTGAATGAAATTATAATTTAAGATAAATTATAGTTAATAAGTTGTGAAATTAAGTTTACTTTGGGATGACGTTATTGTACTCGTAATTACTGACTATTACCAGAAGACGAAGAAAAATTGAAGTAATGTATTTCAATATCCTCATTGTTGCAGTCTCGCATCGCTTCCTTAATTACACAGTTTACTATATTAAATTTAATTGCATCTGTAGTATTATAAAAATTACTTATGCTGATTGATTTAATACTGCTTGGATTTATCTTGCAATAGAATTAAAAATACTGAAATGCTACCCGTATAAACCTATTGATCACGAGTAGTCTCAAGCCTTGAGGCCTCTCACGTGTTGCATGCAAGCCTGTACTCCCTTCCGCTCTCAACACGTCTCCCATTAACGCCCGCGCTCGCCCTCGCTTTCCGATCCCCCTACCTGCCCAGTTGGGGTTATTCCTGCGGCCATCGCAAACTACTGCCCGGCATGTTATCGTACCGCCCCCACCGTCACCATCATCGCTGCCATTATCCCCACCTCTCGTCCCTGCCTCCCCGGTCGGTAGAGCATCGCCTCTTCCGTTACCGCCACAACAGTGTCTGAGCTGCTGTTGCCGACTCTTGCGTCCTCGCATCCTCGCCTCGGTCGTCGTCGCCTTCACCATCCACGCGTTCGCTATTCTCGTCCCCGTTGTTCTCGCTTTCGCTGACCTCGACTCAACGCCTTCTCTCCCTTGTCTTCACCTCTGCGGCTATCCCCTCTATCTTCCTCGCCACCGCAGTACACTCTCGCAATCTCCCTTCTTCCCCTCCCTGTCCCTGTCGATAGTGGATCCTCCACCCACCCCTTCGTCGCTCCCCGCCTCGCCTCCGCTCTGTCCCGACCCTTCTGTTTCGGCTACCGTCCTGCCGCCTTCACCTACGCCACCGCCCTGCGCCGGACTATCCACTGTTGTTATCATTCTCCGCACCCACCGCTGACGTCCTGCCTTTTCTCGCCCCGCCCAGCAACGCTGCTCCCCTCCTTGTACCGTTCTAACCCAGCCATTCTGTTTCTTCCTATCTGCCCCGCGCTGGACTATGTACCATCATTCCCCTCTCCGCACCCCATCCCCCCGCCGACGTCATCATCCCGACTTTTCTCGGCCCGCCCCGCCCTGCCACGCCGCTCCTCTCCGTTTCGTCCCGCCCTTTCCGTCTCCGCTTCCGTATCCTCCGGGCGGTCCACTCCATTTCGCCCTCCGCCCCGCCCCCGCCACCGGACGCGCGGAGCCGTTCCGTGCGCGCGTATTCGGAGGCGCGTGGGCGCCACGCCCCTCTTATCAGATAAATCGGCGGAGCGCCGGGCGTGATATGCGCCGGGGCGGCGCGGCGCGGCGCGGCGCGGCGCGGCGCGGCGCGGCTAGGCCCTGCCGGGCAGCCGACGCGCGCGTTCGATAGAGTGCGCTTCAGCGTAAAACACGCGGGGGCGGCACGGCTCGGCGGCGCGCCACGCTGGCCGAAAAGCCCTTCTGCGCGGGCAGCGAATTCAACGCGAGGAATATTTACTTTCTGGCCATTAACAGGAACGCTTTCTTTATTTGATGTAAGGGTATCCTTATTGTCGTGGCACTGTAAAACGCGATGTTGTAGTTTGCTCTACAGGTTCGTGTGATAACTAACGAGACTCGAGTGCTCAGGGAGGTTTCACAGAATTTCTAGGGGAAATGAGTTGCACTGGGAAATTATTGAACTGCTATTCTCTCTTATTGAGAATTCTTTTTTATAGAATATTTCGAGGTCTTATAAATATGTTCTTGGCATCAATGAAGAAAGATGAAGAAAGGTTTTGATACAATTATGGGGTAATCTTGACGAAAGTCCTGAATTTTATCTCAAACTCGACAAATAAAAACATGAGAAAAAAAGGGTTAACAGAACATGATGTTGTTTGGATAATTTTAGGGAAGCATTTACAAATTATAAAAATTAATTTTTACCTGTTACTAAAATAATGTTACATTCCACAATTTGCTCACATTCTCTATTCGTGAAGGAATTCAGATTCGTTGTTAGATTTCGTTACGTAGTGAAAAATATATGCAAGCTACTTTTTCTCTGAGAACATTTTAGTAAAGTAATGTACTGGGATGGACTTTATACAAAAATACTTCATTAGACATTTTCTGGATCATTACTTACCACGATCTTAAGTAGCATACAATTTATTCCTTTCAAATTTTAAAATTTCTTTCAAACAAATAACTTACTATGCAAATTAATCTAAACTTACGCGCAAGCATTTTTGGAAGAAACTGAAATTCTTTCTTCAGTCACAACGATGGGTAAATGTTGTACACGCATTGATATGGGAGCTTTGGAAAGTATCTTAAACCTAGAACCGGTGTATCACGACAACGAGCTGGTATTATTGCAGTACTGATTGTTATTAAAAGATGTCGTGTATTTGTTAAAACACAGAGTTAGTGTCGTATTATAGTATGGAATTTACAAATCTACTACTCAGACGTAGACGTACACACATTAATTCATATTAGTGAATCACATGGTTAGTAAAAATATAAATTTGCAAATAACAAATCCGTAAATTGTACTTTTCCTGTAATATGTAACGATAAATTAATAAAGGACATTTTCGTCATGAAAGCAGTGATATTTTTAAGTTTTATAAAAAAAGGTCAAGTTGTGACAATATATCTGCAATCACCTTGATCGGTTTCTTCCTTCTCGAGTAGTAAGAACGAAATTATAAGGTATCAGAAACTTAATGACCCTTTGTCCAGGGACCAATTACATAATATCCGTTTGGAAACAACAATGTGTTATTGTTTCCCATTCTATCAATTACTAGACTCCGCAAAAGGCAGGCCGAACAGATTTCACTTATTAAAAGTGCACTACCCATTATTGAAAGAAACATAAATATGAAGCAGAAATAAAACTTTGTAGATTAACTTCTTTCATCCAGTTCCTAGCCCCTCTCCCAAGGGGCTAGTTGCCAAGGTTTATGTCTACTGTAAAACTCCCTGCGCAGACCTTCGTTCGCGTAGAATTCCTCTGGGGCCACTGTGCGGCGGGCCGTGCGTGCAGTGCGCCATCGACCCACGGCGAGGCGCGGGCGAGGCTGGGGCGGGGCGGGGCGGGGCGGGGCGGGGCGAGGCTGGGGCGGCGACCGATGGTGTAAACAGCTTCGCCGCTAATGACCGGTCTACTCGCGCGCGCGTAAGAACCGGGTCTAATCGGCCCAAGCCACGCCCTCCCCACCCCCTCCCCCCACCACCCCACCTCCATCCCCTTTCCTGTCCCTGGCGCCCCCCCCCACTCGGCAGTCGCCTGCCGTCGATCGGAGGCCTAATAAATCATTACAGACAGCGCCGCGCCAGGTGCTAATCAAGTCGCCGAGGCGTCGACTTAAAATTTGTAATTAATTACTTGTAAGATGAGCGTGAAGATGGCGGCTGGAAGGCTGCGAGAGGATCCTTCGCTCTTCGCCTCCTTGAGCGGCGTTCGCCCCTCGTCGACTTCGTCGCGTGGCATTCGAGGGAAGAGGAGGAGGAGGAGGGAGAAGGAGAGGTGAGGGGTTGGGCGAATTGCCGTGCCTGATTGCTGATTGGAATTTTGAGGCGCGCTGGTGCCAAGGAGCTCGTGCTAAAGGAAATTAGAGCAGCGACCGTTTCTCGACGTTGACACTCATCTGCTGGCGCAACAACGCCCTCTGTAAAGCGTGGAAACACTTTTGTTTCTTGTTTTCGGTCGTCAAGAAGTATATTTTTGAATGCGTATTGCTTCAAAATCTAGTTGTTGTACCGCAAGATGTGGGACAAAATACTCTTAGAAATCGATATTGGTGAATTCTAGTCATCTATGAAATGCAGTGTTGGTTACTAGAAACCCCTCCTTTGACATAGAAATCATTCTCTTCGAATCGATATAGTTATTTAATTTAACATCTCATATTGTAGGACTATCTAATTTATCAATAGTTTCATATTTATAATATTCGCTTCTGGATTGAAAGCATCATCTATTACTGTGATTAAGTGACTGTGCCTGAGACAGGAGGCTTAGAAATTAAATGTGTTGTATGTAAAATTGAGAATAGTAATCCCTGCATTTCAATCTTGAATTGCTTTTTTAACTCTCCACTTTTCGAATACTTATTGGCTCTATTAGTACTGTTATGCATAAACTATTATTTACCTTGTCACTATACGAGTAATTATGCTGATACAACACAATTATGCCTCGCATTTTGTCTCTTCGTTGAAATGTAATGTTTCTTTGTCATTAACGTAATGTTTTATGCGGTACACAAAGGATATTATTCATTCTATGTTCACATATTCTTTCTCTAAAACATTTTCGATTGTGTGGCGTGTTTCGAGTGTGTATGTACACAAACTTTTTTCCTTTGCTATTTCTGTGGTCACATCACTTTTAAACTGCAGCACAATGGTGTAATCGAGATACAGTCATATATTTTTGTAACACAGTAGAACCGCACGCCAAACATAGCAGCAAGAAGTGATGCGTAAAGCGCGGTATATCGGTCCTACGATTGAATGACATATTCCATATTGAACATTTTATAACGATACTGCGAATTTTATTAAACTAAAAACATTTCACCGTGATATTTGAGCGACGTTTTGCTCATGTTCATAAATAATATTGCTTCTGAAATAGCCCTGTAAATACAGCTTTGGTAAAACGCGTTATTGCATCGCTCATAACAGCAAAGAGAAAAGAGAAAGTGGCGTGAGGGACATTATTAGTCGACGATGTTGTCACGAACAGTCACGGACGGGCGGGGCCGTAGCGGCGGCGAACGTTGCAACGTAACGAAAAAGGCCGAGTGGCGGAGGGGTATGAGGAGGAGGGGGCGGCGTGGAGGAGAGGGGGGTAGGGCTGAGGGACGGGAGACTGCGGAAGGGAGAAAGATTATTGTCACGCGAGTTTGCTTTGCAGAATTTTACGGAATAAAATTCTCTCGTCGTTGATTCTCCTGTAGTAGCCGCCTCCACATCGCTTTGCGCTCCGTCGCTTTCCGTTTCCACTCTTGTCGCTGTTGCCTCGTACGTCGATATTGCACACTATCCCGCTTACTCCGTTCCACCGCTAAAACTTGTCCTTCCATTTTACATTCTCTCCGTTTTCATAACTTTTATTTTGTTTGCTCCACATCTGCATTTCAATTATTATTATTATTGCAAAGTTCTTAGATATATGTTGCTTCACAGTTTTACCGTGGTTCCATAACTAACTTTTGTGTTAGTTTCCCTGTTTTTTTAAAAATAATTTTGCAACTGTCTTGATATTCTTAATAATGTCCGCTGTCTAAAGCGTCTGAACCCTTCCACATATTTTACAGCTTTCATTAACCCCCTTTCTTCGTTCGCACTCTTCTGTTTATTCTCAGAATACAACAAATCAGAATACAATACAACAACAATCAACATTCATCGTTTGTCTCAATAAACTTCCACTGGAAGAGGTGGGTCAGGGTATCAACTGATGTGACTGCAGTGCTTCTGACCGGGAGCTTCTAGGTTCGAGTCCGGACCGTGGCACGGTTTTCGACACTAGTTAGATAGCTAGGTCGAGTTCAGTCGCAGTCTAGAGGAGAATTGTAGCGGCTGGCTGGAGGCTGGGCTAACAGGTAGTTTTTCCTGCTTTTTCCGAGCAATACCAGACGAAAGCCGGAACAGTACCGTAACAAACGGGACACGGACCGCTCGCAATATTTCCTTCCTCTTCTTTGACTTACCTTCATCCCTTACTTACACACATTTATATTATCATGCACTACACTACCACACATGCCAGGAGACTGGTAGGAAGTTTAGAACTTGTTCCGACTGGGGCGGTGCCTCGCTGGTGGGAGATACCTGGTTGGGGAAGATCCCGCTAGCTGATGGTAGATCGGCGCCGATTTTCACGAGCTAGCGGTGGAAGAGAACCGCCAGCTCACATGATAAAGCATGCACTACACTTACAGGACTAATGACCTAGTTAAAGCGCCCGTAATCATCAATCATTAAATCAATACACTTCCATCTACACCACTGATTACTTTCAGTCCACCTTTTTCCTCGCCGTTTCCCTTCACGAGCCCGGTAGCTGACCAGTCATTTCCCTCCCTCTGAGCACGCCATTCCCCCTCTGTACGCCCCGCCCAGCGCCGCCCTGCCACAATGCGCCGCCACTCGCGCGGCAGACGCGCGTCCACCTACGCGGAATTCAGCAGCGATCGCTGCTTGGGTTTTTGAATATACATTATTTTTACGAGGTTTCAACCAGTGTGCGCGAGCACGCTTTTCCTTTGCTGCTGTCATCCATATGCAATCGCTGGTGTAAATACAAAGGGAATTGCGAGCAGCTCGATATTCATAAATAAAAATATCTCTGGCACGCATACCGGGCAGCTGACGACATTTCAGCTCAAATGATTAAAACGGCCCGTTAATACCTTCAAAGAATGTTCCAGGGCAGCGCGTTCCATCTTTAATAACCGAAGAATGAACAAAGTCCGCGTTACAAGAGAGAGCGGGAAAAATGAATATTGGAGAGAATTCCGGGCGCTCGCTCTGTAGATACAAATAATTGAGCTTCCGCCATTGGAGGCGGCGACGCGCTGATGAGAGCGAAGGTGGGATTTTACCCGCACAAGAGGGGAACGGAAAGGGGAGGCGCAGTGGGCGGGGCAGCAGAGGAGAGTGGAGTCGTCAAAGGGTGGGGACAGTTTGTTCAAATTACTGGGAATGCGCTGCCCGATAAAATATTCTTGTGGAACAACGAGTCTTATATCTTTCAGGGCATTTTGTTTGTGTAGTCTCCTTCAAGAGAATTATTGTACATCCTGTCCGTCAGGATTGACTCATGTTAATCTTTATAGAGTGAAAGAGAAAAAAAACTGGATATCGAAATCTCACATCATTTCGAAATATTATGAAAACAATCGTTTGCACCGTAACAACCAATATGTTCCTCTTCCTCCTTAGTAGATATCAATATTCTGATGATAAGTAAAACGGAATTGCAATATGCTTTACATAGGGAATTGTTTCCCTCATGCATGTTTCGTTAGAGGATAAAAGTTGCCAATTGCATAAACTCAAATGATACATACATCAAATTCGATTCATTCACCTATCAGTTCGTTTCCCCCCTGACTTTCACCAGCCCTAATTGGAAGAGTATACCGACCTGCTGTTCTACGCAGTGTGATCCTTGTGTATCGGAGTGTGATATGACCCACCGCGCAAGGCGTGTCCATCTGTTTCAAAAGCACGCCAATAGTTGGCACTTCAAGGGAGGAAATTCTCCTCTTCGACAATTTAGTTTCATTAAAATGCGTTCCCTTTCTCGACGCAGAGCGCTGAGAGAGTTTTGAGAGATTACCACTCGAGATGAGATAAGACTTCTCAGAAAGACTTCGATTGATTACCTTCATTTTCGTGTAGCTTAAAAGCACGCCTAGGTTAAAACTTGGTCTCAATTGTTTTTGCTACCAACAATTGTTTCAATTTTTTTCTCAAACATCAAAGGAAATATTATATTCGGTAATTTCATTTAGAAGAAGGAAATATGCAAGAGAGTGTTCCTCCCTTTCTCCCCCTGAAACAACACCGCTTATAATTTCCTCTTCTTTAGTTAGAGAAATATTTTACTTGTCTCTATCCTCCGGAAGGGTCAAACAAACCTCTAATAATCACGTAGATGCTATAGCTTAGGAATCACGAACGCTGGATGACAACTATTAGATATCTCCATTTATTATTGCGTGAAATAAATATTTACATGAACATAAATTCATCCGCAATTCTTTTTTTCTCTCAATTTTTCCGAATACTAAAAGTGCACATGTGGAGTTTCTCCGCTTCGAGCAGTTCGAGTGCCGACGAGTGCAGGATTTTCGACACTAGCTACATAGCTAATCGATTTCAGACGTTGTCTAAAGGAAACTTCTAGCGGCCGACTGTTCTGATCGGAAGATTTCCTTGGTTTCTCCGATCAACACCATGCCAATTGCCGTGCTGTACCCTAAGAAACAGACCATGGAGTGTGCGCGGTCTTTCCTTCCCCTTCCTTGTCCTATATTCATTCAGCCCTTACACACTTACATTTTCAGGCACCACACTCTCATACATGTAGGTAGATGAGACGGTAGATTAGAGATTGTTCGGGCTGGTGCGTTGCCCTGCTGATGGGAGATACCTGGCTGAAGAAAAAAACCTCTCTTCATAGAGCAAGAGAAGATCACCGCGCTACCTCCACGATCAAATATCACTACACTTAAGGGACTTATGACCTTAGCAGTAGAAATCCCTAATCAATCAGTCAATTGAAGAAGGATTCGCAGACGACTACTGCAGCAAGAGCTTGCATGGAAGAACCGATATTTTGAAATTTGGGAAAGGCATCGATGTTTTAACAATGTTAGTGGAAGGCGTCGGCACACCATCACGTATTTCACAACATCATGAATATCGGCTGCCACTAATTCATAATTGCTCAGGAGAGGCTTTACACCTCAAACAAATTGACTGAAACCCCACGAAAAAGTAATTTGAAGAATTTTACGTCATACGACAAGACACAGCCATAAATAGTATTGACAAACGTTTTTAATATTAAACAGACTGTTATTTTATATGCAATGCGTGTGCATAATTTCGGTGCGCGCCGGTGACAGCTGTTTCCGAAATCGAAGGTGCAGTCGCGTGGGTGTGTGGGCGACGGGAGTCGTAGCGCAGCAGTCGCGGTGGCGCCGGCGGCGGGGGGCGGTGGGGGCGCCAGTGACACTAATGGCGGCGGCAGAGTCGCGGCGGGGCGGAGTCGCGGGCCGCCGGGGCGCCGCGCGGCTCTCCCTTCATCAGGGTTGCATTAGTCAACTACAAGCGGAATATTGATACGGACGTCTGGGGCCACAACGGGGCTGTGACGAGGCCGCCTCCCCGGGAGCCCGCTGACGGCTCTTCCGCCCTTGCGGCCTCCCTATGCAAATGCGGGAGCGCCGATTGGGGGGTGGAGGAAATGGTGGTGGGTTTGGGGGTGAAGGTGGTGGAGGAGGGGAAGGGGGGAAGGAGGAAGAGGATTAGGTGACGGGGACCGTCACGTTGGAGGTAACGGTGGTGGTGGGTGCATACGGCCTATCGGCCTGGAACAGCTTTGAGAATGTTTTAAAAAGAATTTAATATTCCGTTTCCTGGCGGAAGTGACAGGCAATGGCTTGGTTCTCTTGCTCTCTCTCTCTCTCTCTCTCTCTTTCTCTCTTTCTCTCTCTCTTTCTTTCTCTTTCTCTCTCTTTCTCTCTCTTTCTCTCTCTCTTTCTTTCTCTCTTTCTCTCTCTTTCTCTCTCTTTTTCCCCTCCTCTCTCTCTCTCTTCCATGTCTGACCGCAACACCCTGTCGCGCCAGTCTCGCCTCCTCTTGAGGTTTGACGTGGAGAAGGGTGATGAAAGAGCAACAAACTGGAAGGAAGGAGATCAAGATCTATGCGTATATCTCCTTGTTGCTAGGCATTGTTTCGAATTTTAGTTTTTTGTATCACATGCATGACGAGCCAATTGCCATTGAAATTATGATTGAAATCTCAAATCATCTAAAAATATATATCATATCGCAAAAATAATCTAGATTGAAAGGCAAGTACAAGGAACTGAACTGGGGTAACAATTATTGTGAGAGAACCATAACATCTTAAAGGCTGATAAATGTCTCAATTCATTCTTTATTTACTCAAGATTTTGGATGAAAATAAGGAATTCTAAGAATATTTTACTATTATGCTAGGAAACTTAATAATATCCCGCTCATCAGCTTGTCGTTTGATTCACCGTTGCTTGATAATGCTGTTTCTAGTACGAGAAACTAGCTGTGTTGCAAAAAAAAACCTCTTTGGATTTTTCTGAAATGTCTCCGTTTGATATATATTTCAACTAAGCTAATGTACTAATACTATCCCTATTAGAAATTTTTCAGAGGAATTTAATGTTACACAATCTGATAGAATCCTCATATAGTGTACTCATACTACAGTGTCATTGCCTGTGATTAGCTGGTTTAATGATGTCTCAGTCTGCTATAGTAGCTGCAATACTTTATTCTGTGTAGCATGAAGTCTCAAGCTGTTCTTGCGAGGGTTCATAGGTCAAAGCCCAGTCCGAGCTGTAGCACCATCGGAGAAAACATATTTTTAGTATTTTTAATATGGCATGCAATAAATAAACTGTTCTTTCTTTTTTCATATTACTAGTGTCTTATAGTATTAATTTATTCTTAATTATTCTCTGAAGTAAAGCACAGAAGGAAATGAAAAGCAGAATATTGCTCTCAAAAAAGATTAAAAAAACGTGTAAGATGTCAGGAAAAGCAGCAATGAGTCTTTTAAATATTAATTAATATATTACAGTAAATTTAATAAACTTTTTAACGTTACATGTTAGAATCATTCATTTATGTGCTGCCACTATGAGCAAAAATACAAAATCTCTTAGTAATTGTTTGCAATTTTGCTTACAGTGACACGACTAAACTTAAACAATAATTAAGAAACGATTTTTGAAATTATTTAATTGTTATTATTACAAATTAATTATTTAATAACAAACAAATTAAATAAAACTAATACGAAAAAGAATAATTCAGACTACGTATTTTTACGAATACCAAACCGTACTTGTTAATTACGGGGATGTTTGTTGAAATACGTGCATTTGCTTCACGAGCGGCACGTACCCTTATTTTCGCTTTCCATGAAATATTTCTTGCGAATACTCAAACTCCAGTTTACCTTAGGGGCTTCTCTGAGGGCGGAACGTCTATTACCGGAATCAATTTTCTTTTTAATTTCCTCGTGAAATTGCTGAAATAACGACCCGAAACGACAGCGATCTTCGCGCAAAATTGCCGGCGGCGGCGACAGGCGACGCAACGCTGTGAGGCGCGGGGGCGGGAGACGCCTGTCGGTGTAGTTCCGTCCCCGCTTCCAACCCCCCCCCCCAGCCCTCACCTCTCCCTCCACCTCCATCACCGCTCTTCCTGTGCTACGTTTCCGGCGAAGGTGGCTCAGGGCATCAACTGATGTCCCTGCAGTGCCTGTGACCAGGTCCCAGAAGGTTTGAGTCCCGACAGTGGCTGGATTTTCAACAGTAGCTACGTAGCTAGATTTAATTCCGCCGCTGCCTGTAGCATAATTCTTGCCGGCGGATGCATTGATTTGTTGTTATCCGTGGTTTCTCCGAACAACACCAGGAGAATGCCGGAACTGTATCCTAACAAACGGGCCACGGATTGCCCGCGATCTTTTCTTCCTTTTCTTCGTCATATATACTCCTTACTTACACACACCTACATTTACATGCAGTATTACACCCCCACAAACGTTATGAGATACGTTTGGAGCTTGGAGATTGTCCAAGCTGGGGCTGTGCCCCGTTGTTGGGAAACACCTGGTTGGAGAAAAATCGTAAGCAGGCGGTAGGTCGGCGCCGTAATAAGGTAATAAGGTAATCAATCCATTTCCACCTCAACTCCCGCTTTCTCTCCCGACTCCTGCTGCCGATCCTGCTTCCTCTTTGACCTCCGTCTCCAACCCAATTTCCACCTCCGCCTCCCTCTTTAGCTCTGCCGACCTCTCCTAACGCATCTACGCTTTCTCGCGTTTGTCCCCGCACGTGCCTCGGCCCCCGCCCCCGACCCCATCTCCACCCCTTTGCTTCCGAACTTCGCCACTGTTCCTGCTCCAGCTTTCATCACCGTGTTCACATCCTATCTAATCTCCACCTCCCACTTTACCTCCATCTCTTAACTCACATCCGCAACAAGTCCCGCCGCCAATATCACCTCTGCCTTTGTCCCCACATATGTCCCCGCCTCCGCTAACTCAATCCCGCCCTGACCTTACCTTCGACCAACTGTTATTTTCGAGAAAATTATACTGATTTTATTATAAAAACACTGTTAGTCTAACTGTTTACGCTTGTAAACGACTGCAGACCATGCAAGTGACCTCAATGAACTGCTGGGGTCTAACACTTTTGGTTCACGGTTTCATTTTATCCCATAAACTCAAATTATGATACAAATTTTAAACTAAAATTAATTTTACTATATCAGAGATGGAGTAAAATATTCAGTCGCCGCGAATTCAACAATTCAAAAACATTTTTTGCTTTCTTCACATTTGAAATTTCATTGCTATCACACTACACACAGTGCAAAGTGCAGTTTTAACGCCCTTCAATGTGTCATGCAGAGTTGAAGGAAGATTTTCCTTCATTTTTATGTATCCTCTTCATTTCTATGTATCATCTTCATTTATATGTATCGTACTCGTTTTCGTCTGTTCTGAAAAGTCCTTTTATCGCATTTACGATGTTCTAACACCATCGGATTTCACTAGTTACTAACTTGCTAACCTGGCCGAAAGTCTTCAGGCTAGACAGAACTGCTATTGAAGCGCTAAAGCATTTTTTCAATCGTTGTTATTTACCATCAATGTTACTATAATTTATGAGCACCTCTACCTAACCATTAGTATTATAAGAATTTTCTGAACAAAGGCGTATTTGGGGGGGGGGAGTACTATGTTTACTTTAACCAACGCTGGAAATTCTGCAACTAGATATAGTGTTTTTTATTGTGTATGAGAATTTTGAAATTTCAATAAACCCAAGTTCATTAATATCCAGAGACGACTGTATCTAGTTCTTTCTGAATAATCTCATATCGCGTTCTACAGCCTTCCTCGACGTTCCCGCCTCCCTGTTTTTCTCATCCCGATAATGCAAACAGAGATGTCATATAATACCCATGCGGCAACCCTGTGTGAGAGGATTTGTAGAAAGGGAGATAAAACGTGTCAGATGAGAAATCTTGTGGCTTTCCTGCTGGATTGTAGCCCCGGCTCACTTGCACCACACCGCGCCGCGTCCCGCCACTCCTGCTATTTGCAAACAATGAGCAGGCGCTTCCTCCGAATCCGCGCGCCCACATCGTCCCCTCACCCCCCCCCACTCCCCCATCCCTGCGACCGCTCCCCTCCGCACAACTCCGCTTCGCCGCCAAAACAAGCAGCCCCAAGTTATGGGCTGCGAGCTCGCCCACACACGCGCCAGCTTCATTATTGATACACTCTGGCGGTGTTTGATCAGTCTGCGTTTTATTCATGCATGCTTATAGGCTACGGTTTTTGTCTTGTTTGGTTTCAATTCCAGTCCTTGTGTAAGATGTAGCGCGGGATGTGAAATATTTGCTGTTGTTGTGTGGTCGCTGTCGATGAATTGCGGGAACAGATTGTTGGCTGAACTTGTACCTAAGGAAAAATCCGCGTCGGTTTTTATATCTTTCGGGAATACACTATAATACAAAATGTGCTTAATTTGAAAACGTGTACAAGTTTGAATGGTTTTCGTAGGTAAATAGGATGTTGCTGTTGCTTTTGAATTTACAACGCGCGATTTTTTCATGAACAAAAGAACATAATTAAATGCACCTAAAATATTTATAAATCACAGTTTTAGCAGTTAAATTACTATTTTATACGTGTGTATACCCACATATATAATACTGTAGTTCATAAAAGATCACTCTTTTCACATAATATTTGTGAAATATATTATTTGTATTATATCACTCGTATTTGAATTTTATAGTGAACAAAACAACTGATCGTTTTTGAAGATAATCTGATACACTTGATGACTTCTGAATTGACAAGAAGGACCCATTTTTACTATGCTGAGTGGGTTCTCGCTAGTGATCTTCTACACCTGTAATGACTACGTAATGTTTTCTATAGAAGTAGCTTATTTGACGTATGCACTGATATGAGTATTTCAATTAGGATAATACATTTCGTTTTATTTCTTAAGTGTATATTGTTAAAAGCAACTTCGTGTTTTGAAAATTCACATTATTCAGTTTTAATGTCTTTCCTAAATTCCTGGACTTAATTTCTATCCTCTTTTTTGCTGGAGAAACTTCATCACTAATAAATAATATATATTAGCGAAGAAGTATAAAATGTTTTGTAAGAAGAAGAATCTAACAGAGTTCTACGTTTTGGTTGACAGTATTTCTCTGTAAACACGATTCATCAGAGCTCAAAAGGAAACTTTTCGCGCCAGGCGAAAATACCGCATGGGGCGGCGTGTAGTAGGGACAACGCTTGACGAAGGACAGTGAACGCGAAACCGTCCGAGGCGGAAGAGAGACCGCAGCCCTGCGGTGACGCGAGCGAGGCGGCGCAGGGGCGTCTGCGGCCGCGGGGGCAGCGGTGACGGAGGCACAAGGCGGTGGGAACGGCGGTGGCGGGGAAATCGGGGGCGTTAGGGGCACGGGAGCGACGGGGTGGTGGGGATGGAGATGGTGGAG
>BOPP01000062.1:5022438-5058669 GCA_017312745.1 Gryllus bimaculatus
CGTGATGGGGGAGTGGCGATGAAAGGCAGGCGGTGGGGTGGTGAATTGGCGTCATTGGGGATGTAGAGGTGGTGATGAGGGTGGGATTGGAAAGATGTGGGTTATAGAGGCCGGTGTGTGGGGAAGGTGGAGGTTGTTGACCCAGGGGATTGAGGCCCGTGGAGACCAGCATGAAGGGGTTAAGGAGCCGAGTAAGGCAGAAAGAGGCCGTGAAGTGGGTGGAAAGCAGGCGTCCCCAGGTAAATCCTCTCCCTCCTGGGGGCGGGGGCTGTGGTGGCAGCGGGGGCTGCGAGAGCGTATGGCAACCGCAGCAGCAGCAGGCGCCCAAGACCCTCCCGCGAGGAACCGCAGGAAATTTTTAATTAAATAAAGTGGTCCGTGTGCGAGACGGCGGCACAGTGGTAAGGGCAGCCCTTCAGAAGTGGTGTGGTGGTGGTGGTTGTGTACGTGGCAGTAGGGTGGTAAAAATGAAGAGAGCTGGTAGAAACGGAGATGGTGCGGGTGATTGTGAGGTAGTAGTGTTAATGGGAATGGCAATAGAGTGGATGTTGGGAATATGAAGGATGAAGCCTGCCTTCATGAAGGTCGGGCGACTTCTAATGTAGTAGGCATTCCATCCCTGTACCTGTTTTCGAATATAGCATATCAACATTGTATTTATTGTCATATCGCGTTTGTGGCGTATTTTTCTCGTTTCTTCGGCCTCTCGTTCTAACACTATCATACACTTATTAACCACTCCTGTTAAGCAGAGACCTTAGCTTGAGAATTAGAGGGGGTAGAAGTGATAAGGATCGGTAATGGAAGCGTACACAATAGCTGTAAGAATGTTCATATCGGTACCAGGAAACACAATAATGCTGATACAAATATCGTAGACAAAATATAAGATTGCTAGGCAACAGATGGGAAGAAGTTAGAAGGGAAAGTCAGAAGAGAGTGTCACGACACAGGTGTGAATGTGAGATTATGTATACAGTGTCAAAGATGCAAAATAAACGGTAGTGATAATTGCGCCAAAAACTAAATTCAAAATGGAATAATGTGTAAGGTATCGAATGCAACTGATAAAGGGCATTGTCTGAACGCGCTGATGATGGACATGGAGGCGATGGAGTAAGTATTGCTCGTGTCAGATGCTTGGGTCCCGTGGTACCGACTACCAGTCGCCACCGCGCGACTTGGTCCGTTTCGTGGCGGCCCGGTTGCGTTTGTATCCGTTTCTACAGTATTAGACCAGGTGTCGTGTGAGGCGTATAGTAAGCGCAGAGAACATGCAATATAGTGGGAAAGCTGACAATGTTTGAGAAAAGTCGTAAATGACTGTGCACATATATATATATATATATATATATGTGGAATATATATATATATATATGTGGATAGGAAGACGGATCAAATGAAGTAACCGGAATATATTTTCGTGTGAGATCTTTTATTTGACGCATTGCATCCGTAACAGTTTTTTTTTGCATTCTGTTGACAGACCGATTCAAACTTATTCGGAACCACGAGATGGAGATTCTATTATTCACGTAAACTGTGAGATCTCATTTTCTCGATATAGTGAAGTTTTTCCCTTCCTTGTTCCAAACTGGCGGCCTCCGGCTGCGTGTATCGAAAGTTTCGTGCATTTTACATTGCTAGCGGAAGTATGTTTACATACCATACGTATCAAATGTCGACAGAACTGTCATAAAGAGGTTCAACGGCAAATCTGAATTCTCCTGTATACGCGAGCTCAACGATGTGAAAAAAAGCAGCGACCATCTCGCCCCGTACTCTGTACCTTGAGATCTCTAATCGCCTGGGTCATGTAGTAAGGGAGGCTATGAACTTTGTATGCAAAGTTATTGAGAAAAGGCGAGAGACAAAGTCCAGGGTACAAAAGCGATAGTGTATACTATTTCAATAAGAGCTTCTTCGGTTACACCTGAACTGCTTCTCTAGAGCCCGATGGGTATAAATTGCTTTTGGAATGAAGGTGAACACAAGAAGCACTGCGTTTGAAGAGCTCGCGTTAAAAAAGAAAACGGGCACTTTGCAAATAACAGATCCGCAAACGGCAATGTGAGCATGGTGTTGCAAGCTCGGAACTCAGTTCAGTCACGTTTCGCACAGGTCTGTAGCGGGATGGTAAACAGCGTGTTTTCTACAAGGTGACACAAACTTGAACATTGATTATCCTTGGTTGTCTACGTGTAATATGTACCGTCAATTGTAATTATAACTTGGTAAATAATTTGTGTTGAATTACCCAATTTAAAATATTTTTTGAAAAATTTTGTGTTAGTACAACAGCTTTAAACCGCCATTGTAAAACACGAAAACACGTAATTTCAAGGTTCCAACAAAACCATCACATTTCACTTTTTGTGATAGGTTTTGCCCCAAGGGCACAACCCGTGTGGATTCCTTTAGGTATGTTAAAACGAATTAAAGTAAATAACGTTGAAAGGGATGTTGATACTTAAATCGTCGGAAAAATAAATAACGCGCGAAATTCTATTCAATTATTCAACTAGAATGTTACATTTTTCTGACTTCTATGGTATGTACTAAATATTTGCGTTCTTGTCAAAACGCTATTAAGCATTAGTTGCTACCCTCGGTCTAGGGAACCCACCTCCATTATTTTTTATGATTTTTTGTGTTAACGGCAATTCACGTCCTTCACCTGTTTGGTATCTTTGTAGACAATGTAAACGAGTTGCTTGAGAAGATTATTATTGCTTATCTCTACATAGTGTTTGTAGTGATTTAGGGTCTGTTAGACCCAGCATACCAAGTTTATTTTGGTTGACAGAAGAACTCAACGCAGACTACAGACTGGCAAAAAGGAACTTTTATTGTATGTAAGGACAATAAAAGTCCATATTCTTGTGGAATGTGCAAAAAAATTGTTTAAAGAAGCATGCCACTTTTCAGTGTCAAGAATGTATCTAAAATATTTTTTATCAAATAAATTTCCTTTATATTTGCAATAATAGTTACCAACACAGGTGAACATTTGTGTCCACCTTCAAAATAATACAAATAATCATATTACCTCAATTATACCTCTATTATCTCTATCTATCTACTATCACTATTAAACTATTTATATAGAGAAATCCCGACTAGAAAAACATTAGGTCTGTGAGGCCCAGAGTACCACCAGTGTAGGAATCAGGTGCCGTACCAACGAAGGGCTAATTTTATTATTCATTGGCATCGTAATATCTCCGGCTGCAAAAGTCCGCCAGCAAAAAGCCCGGCGGCGGGAAACAGCTGCACCGAGCAGGCAGTGGCCCTGGGCAGTGCGCAGCCACCGCTGTCGCCCTCGTGCTGCGCCCTGGCGGAGCGCGCGCGAAGTAGGCCGCGGGGAGTCCCGGCGGGCGGCACTCACGACCACTTGCGGCGCGTCTCGGCGGGGCCATTAAAAATATAATCCCCCGCCGGAGGGGTAAGTGCGCGCCGGGGAGGACTCGGGGCGGCGGGGGCGGCGGCAGGGGCCTCGGGGGCCGTCGCTGCTTGTCTGTTTGCTCAAGCTCCGGTGGCGTTGGCGGTGGCGGTGGTTCCCTCGAGGCCCGCTCGAGGCGCTGCAGTCGCACCCCGCGGACCTCCGGCCTCGGGACGACGCCCCGGGGAACCCCCTTCTCGGTGGCGAGGCCCTCTTTTTTTTCTCCCCTTCCGGCGCTTGTCAGGCTCTGGTAATTTTTTAGCGGGGTGCGCTGGCCCGAACGTGGTCGGCGTGGGGATGGGCCCGACCCGACCTGTGACCTTATCTGCAGGCGGTGGCCGCCGCGGCCGCTGTCCTTCCTCGTTACTCCCTCGCTCCCTTCGCCACCTCCACGCCCGCCGCGGTCCGTGCTACTCCTCCACACGCGCCAGACTGTAAGTCCCACATCCGTACCCAACACCTTTGTGGTGAATTATCCTTCTCATTGCCATATGTCCCTCTGTCCATCCTTTCGCTCCTATACACACTGTTACTTCCTCGATCCTCCGCATCTTATTCTACTCCCACCGTAACCTGCCACACCTTCACATCCCGAGGCTATCGCATCCGCTGTACTTTCGCTCTCCTTGCGGTTCTCTTCGTGCTTGCGCTCAGCCCCCTATTCTTTGACTCATCTCCTTCTCCGAATTGTCCTTCAGTTTATACTGCACTTCCATTTCTCCCACACCCTCACTTATAACCTCCAGTTTAAAGTCGTCCTACTTTACATTCCATTACCGTCACCTCCGGGGGTTTTCTCGCAACCTTCTCCTCTCCAAACTACTCCTATCATGTTCTTCTTTCCCTCATCCACAGCCCTCCATCCTCCATCACATCAGCCCCTGCCATCTCCTTCTCCAACACGTTCTCCACTTTATCCGGTTGTTACATTACTCCCTCGCTGACACCCAAATCCTCCAGTCCGAATGTCTTCCTCCACCACATTCCATTACCATCACCTCTGGGGCTCTTTTCGCAGAGCTCATCCCCTCAAACTACCCGTCACCTACCCTTCCCCACCTTGCCCCTCCGCCCACCCGTCGTCCCGCTCCGCCGGGCCTCCCGCGTCCGCCGCCGCGCGCGTGGAGCGCTGTCGTCGCCGGAGTCAATCCGCGCAGCGCGGGGCCGCCGGCGCGCGGCGGTCGTCCCGGGATTAACTCCGCGGCCGAGGAAAAATTAAAGCGCGCCGAATGATCCGCTGCGCCGCCACGTGCGCTGAATATGCATGAGGCCCCCGCGCCGCGGCAGTGGGCGTGGCACTTTGGCGAGGTGCTGGTCCGCCGAGCCGCAGCGGCTCCGTCATTCAACGCAGGCGGCGGATTACGGGATTATGACATTTGCAGCCGCGGGAGAGGTTGCTTCTTCGACGGCGGCCAGATTTACGTCAGGGAAGGGATAAGCAGGTCGCTGCAAAATTGTGAAGGTGAACTCCTAACAAATACAACTTATCAACACAAATATTACTATATGAATAAAGTAAGATAATACATCTTATCACATTCTGTGTGTAATCTACGTTTGAATTTGTCTCCTTACTGTGTAGGCAACCAACTTGTCCAATTTGTGGCCGGCTGAGGCGACTCAGACTGATGACACTGCCGTGCCTGACTGGGAGATCCTGGGCGGTAGGATTTTCGACGCTAGCTAGATAGCTAGGTCAGTCGCTGTCTGGAGGATAATTGTATCGGCCGGCTGCTCTGATCGGTAATTTCCCGCAGTTTTTCCGATCAGCATCAGGCGAATGTCGGAGCAGTATCCTAACAAATGGGCCATGGACCACGCGCTATCTTTCCTTCCCTTCCTTGTCCTACCTTCGCCTCTTTCTTAAGCGCACGAACACTACACTACCACACATGTCGCAAGACCATATGGGAGCTTAGCACTTGTCTCGGCTGGGGACGGACCTCCGCTGGTGGAACGTATCTGGTTGGGAAAACCCTGCAAGCAGACGTGCAGGTCGGCGCCGGATCTTACTATCCAGCAGGGGACGTTCACCGTGATAGAAATGCACTACACTTACGAAACTATTGATCGCAGCAGATGACGCGCCCAGAAACACGAAATAATAAATCCAATTTGCTAGAAGTATGGAACCAATCCATCTTCTCTGAATTGTTTATTGCAAATTGTTTAACTCTGCATATTATTTTGGTTTTCAATACTCTAGATAACCTGATTCCTTTCTATACAGCGATTTGCTTCTCAGTGTGTTTTATCTACGTTTTGCTTTGTTTTGATTACAGAAGCATAAGTAGCAATTAATGACTGCAATTTACCTACTCATACTTCAACATTAACTTTCGTGAGTATACAATAATTTCGAAATGAACAGCTTTGAAGAACTATTACAATGACTGTAACGTTTGTGTTTTATAAGATATGAAAACTCTGAGACTTAGTCATTTTGGAATATTTTAAGTACATCATAAAACAGCGGTATGTTTTTCGTTCAATAAATATCTTTATAAACAAGAACGAGAGAGAATCAACTTCTGCAAATAAGAAATTGGTAAACTTCGGCACATCATCTTGACCGCAATTGTAACAAATCACTTCGCTCTTCAAGGATGTGTACCGATTGCATGTGATTTCGATTGAGTAGCCAATGACTTGCATTGAAAACACTGGACGAGTGATAAAATGAACAAAAACCTATTTTCATATAATCTTAGTAAACAATACAGTTGGAAATGAATTCGAAATTGTTAGGATTCTATGGCACTAAAAGAAACTGTGCTGCTTAGTGCTGTAGTGCATTTTAACAGTAAACACAGATATAACAGCCTTCGTGAACTCTGTAATTATTCAATCAATTTTGATACTCCAAGCGAATATAATGTAAACGGATAAAATGGAGTCTACAATTAATGATCCAGTATTATATTCTGAATGTTCTCGACAATTATCAGATTTCTTACTTTTCAATGCACTTACTCTTTGCATTAACTATATGTTGCCGAAAATAGATTTAAAAGAAAATTAACCTCAACATAAGTAAAGGCCCTGGAAGTTATTCACACAGTATGACATGATTAAACACCCAGAAGGATCGAAACGTGGTACGTTTACAATTTTGAAAATGTAAAAGTAAATATATAGGTGATTAAATTATAATAACTTGGTTATTATTGAAGAAAAATACGTTATCTATAGTAAAGGCCCTCGAATTTGGAATATGAAGCAAATGTTAAATTCCTCAGCCGTAACATACAGTCGATACCATAAACAATTCTATTGCCGATTAAGGCTGATTACGACATTAACGCCCTACTTATTGTCAGCCCAAATATCCTGGCGTGTATACGGAGTGGGCGCTCTACATTTTCTGAGTAGGAATAAAAAAAAACATGTAAAAAACGCAGTCTTTAAAATATCAACAGTCTTTTTTTTCCTTTCAGAGCAAATTGCCATACTTGCACTTGTTACCCCAAGGAGAGCGCGTCACAAAAAACTAAATGCACGGCCCTATCTCCGTGCACGCAAACGCGGAGCATTTCAAACACGCGGGCGTCTCTACGACCCGACTGATCAGAAGTAAGGCTCTCTGACGAACATGCAGTAACAGGTCTCAGCAACTGGACTGCCAAGCTCGACGCGACGGAGACGAATCCGGGCAGGGTCTCCCAAAGAACATTGTCCGAGTGTATTGATATGCAAGAGTAAGCAAAAAAATGAAGTTTACGCAAGAGAAAAAAAAGACGAAAAGAAAGAATAGGAATTTACAAAATAAAATGTGTTCCCTTTTTCCTAGAGATAATTTTTGAAATGACTCTTTAACAAATTCTAGTATATTACGGAATATCCTGCTTTTAGGTTATATAGGATATTAATTTATTCATATATTTAATTATATTTTCCTTAAATTAAACATTTAGTTTCCTAATCTGTTCATTTCTATACTTGTTTAAGGAAAATGTCCCCGCAGAAATCGTAATATACTATTATTCTTGTTGTAAATATCACTAATCCATGGATGTTACTTTGTTTTAGGGATATTTTCATTTAAAATTCTGGTAATTTAGTAAAGTCTATTTACTCAAATAGGTATGCTTTTCTCAACTACAATTCCGTATCTATTAGATATTAGTGGCATTAGTATTTAGAGGTATTGAAAACGCAAGTCACGCCATGGAATTACATCCCTGTTGGATTGGTATTCAGTCGCTGCAGCACGGGTTGTGGGGATGCATTTGTTTGCATGAAATGTGTACTGTTGGTCTGTGTGTTATGTTGGAATTGTTTGCTTCTGTCTATTATAATGTTACATATTTCAGTGCTAATAATAAAGAGCTAAATAAAGTTGATGGCTTTCGTCATTTCTGATCTTCACAGAATATTATGATCAAGCTCCATGCACACATTTCTGCATTTTTTTATTATTTTTAGTAGATATGGCATTATACGCCACGTATTTTAAGAAGATTGCATGAACGAATGTACGTCTGATTTTTTCTAATATTTTGTAGTATATATTTAATAAAGCTTTACGAATATGAACACTTAGTATTTCTAAAAACAACGAGAACTATAAATCGGATTGTACGTAGGATTAACGATCGATTTATTGACACTTTTTACTAGAAATGGCTGGTGTATTAAATAATATGTAATGAAATGTCACACAACCACTGTTACTGTAAAAAGAACACTAACGACTTGCAGGGGGGAAATGGAATTTCGAGCAAACTGGAGATTTATTAAATGAACTGTTTAGGAATTATCACGCAAAAACTATTTCTGTACAAAAACCACCTCAAGCAATTGAAATAATAAATACAAGTGATTGCCTACTACGTGAAAAAATGGATAATTCATTGCCAACAAGCCACTATCAGTATATTTGCTTAATTTAATTAAAGTAAAACACAAATTAGTGAATTAAAACATTTAATTAAGAGGAAAATCATAGAATAAAAGATAATCATACAGAAGATGAATGAAATGTCCCGGTAGTTTATCTATAGACCTGTATGATTTTAATCTCAAAACTGATTGCATAATTTCGGTGAAAATCATAGAACAGATTTGCAACATATAAAAGCTTTACTGTTTTGTGACACATATTAAAAGGGCCTTAAACCTTTGAAGCCTAGATTTTATTAAAAGAAAAGTAATAACAAAAACGACTGCACTGCAACATGCACGCGATTTTAGGAACGAAAGCATTTTCTACAAAGAAGTATTATTCACGGGATATGAGAAAAAGGAACAGCAGCAGTGCGACGTGTATTAGACCGAAAATCGCTCTTAAGGCGGCTCCACACATTCGGCAGTCGCCGAGCAGCGAGCTACTGCTCGCTCAATCCCGAACAGCTGATGTGTTTCCCCCTTTGATGTGTCCTAAATACAGACACGCGGTGGGTAGGGCGAATACCGAACATTCGGCGCTCGGCGAATCGCAAGCAACCTGTCCACACTTCTCGGGATTCGGTGAGCGGTTGCTCCGGATTTGTGGAATGCCGCACGTATAGAGCCGACATATTCGGCCGACCTTTCGACATATGGGTAATATTGACAGGAAAGGGAGAAGTAGTCTTAGGTTTCCGCGGCCAGAGTCATGTGCATTATCTTGGCTGTCCGGGTGACGCCGCGTCGAAGGCTGTGTTGCCGACGTTTCGACCATATTATCGTGGTCTTCTTCAGGGCTGGTCGAAACGTTGGCAACACAGCCTTCGACGAGGCGTCACCCGGACAGCCAAGATCATGCAGAAAAGGGAGTAGCAGAAACAAAGGCGTTGCGACGACTAATAGTACGCATAAATTTCAACATGTAGGTTTTATTCACAAAAGCCTGTCTGAACTAGCGACGTTGCCAAATAGTTATACAGAAAGACTACGTAGTCTCAATTCTCAAATCAAAGATGAATCCAGCAGCTGCGGAGGGAGCGACACGTTGTAGTGGCGCCGGCTACGTCCACGTAGGTAATAGCGATAGGAACGGCGGCGGCAGCGACAGAAATACGAAGAGCGGGGAAGGAAGCAATTTAGCTGCTTTTTGCAATTAGCGCAGTGTTGGCGGCGGGGGCGACATTCCGCGACCGGCGACGGGCAGTGTGCGACTGCGCTGATTGAAATGGCGTCGTCAAAAGGACTCTTCCGCCCTCTGGAATACGAAAAGCCGCCAGCGCCGCCGATGCAGCTCTTCACTGGCGATTTCTCTCCCCCTCTCTCTCCCCCCCCTCTTTCTCTCTCTCTCTCTCTCTCTCACACACACACACACACACACACACACTCACGCGCGCGCACCCACACGCACCAGCACACCCACAAACTCGTGCACACACCCGCGCGCACATACGCACTCATACGCACTCACACACACACACACGTACACACGCACACTCGTGCACACACAGACGAGCGCGGACATACACACGCACTCACTCACACACACACTCACGGACACACACACACACTCACGGACACACACACTCACGGACACACTCACACACACACTCACTGACACACTCACACACTCACTGACACACACACACACTCACTGACACACTCACACACTCACTGACACACACACTCACACACTCACTGACACACTCACACACTCACACACACACACACACGTAGTCTTACGCACGCACGCACGCGCGCGCACAAACACACATACACACACACACAGACAGCTCATATTCATTACAATTATTTTAAAAAAAAATCCTTTTCTCTCACCCTTGTAGCGTAGTAACACTAAACACTGTTCAATATTTCACGATAACTAACAAACCCTCTTGACTATGATACAAACAATGGTTATGGATTTATCAGTGATTACATTCTGTATACAAAATGAGCGTTTAAACTGTGAAGAAAGTTATGTAATCCTTTCAGTCTAGTACTAAAATGGCTACTTTATGTGAACAAAACAAAGTTCAATACGCTTCAGCCGAAATGTAAATGTAAGTGAACTGGGTCATTTACCTACATCTTCTAGAAAACCTTCATATTGCGGTCTTAATTCAGTCACTTCTATTCCAGTGCAGTTTTATTTTCAATGCACCAGTTTAAAATTTATCTTCCAGGATTGCAAACGCAAATCTTCTGGGTTTATCATCAACTCTTTTGATTTACGAGAAAATAGTTTGCCCTGGTGTACAAATTTGTATAATCGTTGTTTACTCGGCGGCTTATTTTTCATAACTTGGCACAATTAAGCACATACTGTCTATTATAAGTTACCTGTAAGCTCATTTAAATTTTAATAGTAAATAATTTCCCAACTTCTTCAATATCCATGGTTTTCTGAACTATATTGTTAGAATCGTTACATATGTTTCCTAGGAAATGTTGCAACTGTTATTTTTTGCTTTCCTAATTCATGATAAACACACGCATAGTCCGAGTGTTTCGTTAAATATTTAGTGAACATTCGTAAATGTAGGCTTTATAAATGTGTGTGTAAATAATTGACCTCTTTTTGTGTATTCATATACGTTTCTTCAATGTCGACAATTTATTTTTCATGTTGCGCCTCTGTTCTCTATTTTCTGTTGATATTGATTTACTTTTAGAAATGTCTTTACTTTTTTAATATTATATCCTGTATTTTGGTTTTAGAATAATAACCTACTTTCTTTTAATGTATACTGTAAAATAGATAAGCATTTTCAACACTTTTTCAGTGCAACCTCATCAGCTGTAGGACACCAATCAGTCTTTACGCTGCCTAGGTCTTCTCACCTATGCCCGCTGGTCACTTACCGTGAGAGTGCAAAGAATTGTGAGTAAATATTATGAATAGTTAGTCTTAATGATTGCTTTCTTCGTGATTGTAATAACTACTTGTGCAAGGAAGAAATTATGTTGTATTATAAAAATATAACAAGAAATAATGTATGCCGTAGTGGTAATCAAGATTTTCTTTAATAAAAATACTGTAATTGCACTAACTCATTTTGATGATTTTTAATGGTTGACTTTATCACACTGAATTTCATGAAGAGAACTACTTTATTACTATTTGTTCTATAACGCACCAATATTTATGTTCAAGGAATGACAAATTTTGGTGATATTTGTAAATGTGCAAATGGTTCGCTAATGAGAAACGCTATTGCGTTTTTATTTACAATACTTTATTCTGAATGTTTTATTTTTATTCTGATGTTCAGTAGGCTCATTATAAATCAATAATTCATTGTTGTAATTACACATTACGATTATCTTTCATATGAGTTCATTTTCGGTGATAAGATATCTCGAATCATGTCTTAATTTGAACTCTAATGAAAAGCTAATACTAAATAAGGATTAGTATCCGTTTCAAAGAATATTTCTGCAATTAACGTTTTGGATGGGTGCCGATATTTTTCTGAGACATATCCTTACTATCTAATGATGCGCATTTAAATGCAGAAGCGACACGGATGACAGTTAATCTCAATTTTCTGCGCAATACATCTGCAGGTCCTGTATGGTATGTGGTAGTTTCCGTGGCAACTCAGACCACCCTTCGGGAAGGCTAGCACGGGTCCCGCTAACTGAATTGAGTGCGATCCCATCGCGATATTTCCCCTCGTTCCACGCGTCCTTGTGCGCCGCAAAATAAAGTAATTATAGCGCTTATTACCCCTCCCACGCTGTCCGGTAGTAAATAGACGGCTGTTAATAAAACTTTCCTGCTCGCAAGTGTGGAAGGGAATGGCGCGCTCTGCAGAGGGAGGCAAATCCGAAGGGCGGGCGTGAGATTGCGGGCGGCGATGGGGCATCTGGTTGATTACTGGTTTGGGAGGGAGGGGGATGAAGGAATGTCGGATTTCTCCGGAAGCGCACTTCGCCAGATATACACGGTAAACGGAAGTGCTCTCTGGGAACTCTATGCCTGGTAAATCAAATACCCCGGCAAAATATTTTATAATACTTTTTCCTCCGTCATCACAGTGATGAACGGTATGGATTGGGAACTTCAGTATTTTCAATCAATGCAAGACTGAAAATACAATAGGCTCAGTAATTTCAATCAATATAAGACTGAAAATACAATAGGCCCGGCGAAACGTATACATTTCAGTATCATGGGAGTACCATGGGAGGGGGTCATATGCTTTTTTTTGTATTTAAGTTTTCTTAAAAAAATATTTTCTATTCGATATTTTTAGTTGGAATCGATCAACGCTTGAAATGTCGCTGTGCGAAAAGTGACACTCGTTTGGAATTTTTAGAAATGAATTCATCTATCAGTTTCTCAAAATCGATCAACAAACTCTCGGTATGAGCTCAAGATTGATGTGTGATTGAGTCAATTTTGCTGCACCGTCAAATGCACGTAATTTTTTACCCGGCGTAGCACAGAAAAGCTTCTCTCCTTTGAGCGGGATGAGCCTAGAATGGTCATGAGCAGACGAATAAAGCGCAAACTATCCGGAGCAAGACCCATACACCACTCATTCTCGTGCTTAAACCCGACGCAAATGCACCGGGTTTATCCCTTTTGAGGGTACTCGTGGTTATGTACTTAGCGCTCTCTAGTCGATACGCATCGAAATCGAAGTTTGAATATTGATTAATGGTTTTGGTCAATTTCGGAAATAATTCTTTCCACACGGTTGATGGTGGTAATAAATGTGTTCAATTAGATTTTCCCACCAATTTTTGTCAAAATTGCAGGAGGCTATTGTAACGTATTAGCCAGCGTGCCTCATGGCATCTATTTGGGGACGCTTGGTTGCGGATTAGTCTCGCCACAGGAAGTAGGGTTTTTCCGTAAAGGGAAGAACGCGGAGACGGGAGACACAAGGCTTTGGGTGTCTTCCGGCTTATAGAAGCTTTTCACTGTTATAACAAGCGAGGGGGTGGCGTGACGTAGGAGGTCACGTGGGCCTCGCCTATATAACAGAGTGTACGGAGCCAGTAGGCAGGTTCTGGAGACGGTGGGAGAACCTCGTGCGTGTGCACAAAACTTGGCGCCAAGACGGTGCATATGCGAGCCAGGCCGGTCACGGAAGCTAGGCTTTGTGCGCGCTTCAAAAGTAGGAGTGGCGAATGCCACAATCAAAACCATCTTCAATCGGGTTTGGATCGCTCCCGCGATCAGGGGATAGTAGGTCTATCAGAGCTAGGGTGTAAGTAAATTATTAAGTGTATATATTTGTTTTGTTTTCTTTGTTAATAAATATATTTGTTATACGAAAGCTCTGTGTCTGTGGTCGCTGTGAGTATCCATGACGGCACACTATATAGCCACCTCGAATATTTTTGCGTTGATAGTACTACCTCTTCCACCGTTCCTGCAGACAAACTATTGCAGAATGGCATATGACGAAATATTGGCAACCTAATAGTTAAGAAGAAACTCTTGGCTTCGTTAGACAATTATGAAATGAATAATTTAAAATTATAACTGAATTGTAGAAGTTTACATGTTTGAAGCCACATATGTGTCCTAGTGGGACATTTAGTGAACTGGATTAAATGGCTTAATACACGTACGCAACCACGATACGCTTTTAGAGATCAGACTAATTAATTTAATAAGGATACCGAAGGACCAGCGTAATTGGCAATAATTTATTGAATTCCGAAGGGATGAAATGCGTTGCAAAATAACGTGGTAAATCATCAAACAAGTGATGGTGGATGATTGCCTCTTAATGAAAGAATCAGACCAGTGCAGCGAAGCTGGGAAATGAAAGTTTGGCGAGGAAATGGCAGAGAACCAATGCCTAAAACGAGGATATTTGACGCCTTCCCGTAGATTCTGATCATGGCAGTGGCGATGACGTGGCCTTGGTGTCTTCGCAATAGGACATGCTTGCTAAACAACTCCTTACCAATAATGTGTATAAAGATTGTATTCGGCATTGATGGCATGCATAGTGGAAGGTATATTGCAATATACAGGCTGGACCACCTAAGTTGGCCACAGCATATAACTTGAAAAAGGTTTGAGGTATCAAGATGCTATTTGCGCCATGTTGTTGCAGATGATGGGGTAAATAACATACTTTGTCTTCTTGTTAGTACCGTGCGTACTTAAAAAAATGGAAGTATATATTTTTCTCAAGCATTCTAAAGTTTCTTGAAAATGAAATGCAATGATATTAATATTGTTAACATTCGAAAAGTATTTTTTTCAAAAACAGTGCAATTGGAACTTGACCTTGCTGACATCGTGTACGTGAGTCGGAAAAACCTGGTCCGAAAACGAGAAATTTCGCCAATTACAACTTCCTATGCTCTTACTGGTAATGCTATGCTTAAAAGATACGTATTATTGACATTAAAAAGTATTTCGCATCTGTGAACCATTTTACTTTCACCACATTCGAAATGACATTTAAAAAATTTGTAATTCGTAATTTTGTTTATAAATAGTATTTTTCCCAACGAGTGCCATAGTTTTCAGAATAATCGAAACTGCAAATAATTGAAGCAACATTAAAACGATCAAAACATCAGTGTCAAAAGAAGTATTTCATTATGAACGATCATATTCGATGATACAACCTCCAGGTTATTTTTGATTACTTGTGACCTCAAGAAATTTCAATCGATCACATTTATAATTCTCATTATTTTACATTATTTGCCATGTAAAAAGTGCAATTTCCTGCTTTCAGTTTGGTCTCAATTGCACATTAATAGATCAGTCTGAACAACGTCCTGGGCAAATGAAAAATGTGGTGGTATAACGACGGAGCTCTGAAGCTCACGATGCAGGCGTTTTGACGCCTTCCCTTCGATTGCGGCGGCGGCCGTTCAGGCTGATTGGGCGTCGTTACGCCTTTGTTCCCTCGTTTCGCCGGCGCGGCGTGGCGCTGCGCCGCTGTTTTTTCCCCGCGCAAAGCGTTTTATCGCCGTGTACAGGCGCTCATACCCAGCGGCTTGCATGAATTATTATTCATTGATGTACGTGTAACTTATTATCTCAACGTTTGTTTCCGAATGTAAAAGTGACGTTGCAATAAAATTGAAACGCGTTGCTAGGGTGATGGTCGTTCCGAAGTTTTACATATTTGGCGTCAAATTTGTGGTAATAAGGTTAAAAAATAACTCTCCGAGCCAATGTTCTATAATTTAATAAAACGTTTCAGAATAGGAGCAAGAATACAAGAGCAAATAAGAGTTGAGAAGAGATGCTGGTTTGACTTTATCCTGTATGTCTGTACATTTCTCTCATTAAAAAATCATTACATACCTTGGAGTAATTCTTTGAAACAGATATATAAGATGGATAGATATTTATTATTCCTGCAGGTATGTTTATGCTACCTGGTGGTCCTCTGCTTATACTTATTCTATACCTATGTTTATACTAGCTGGTATGCTACTCTGCCAAGCAGAACGCAGAACACTGCAGTTTACCAACATTTCAATTAGAATTATTGATACAATATAACATTAAAATTATAACCATAATAATATCAATGAAAACAATGAAGGCGAAATAACAGTAATAGCATTAACTCTACGTTTTATGGCTATCCTATACAGATGTGTTTATTATAGTCGCTTGATTATTATTATTATTATTATTATTATTATTATTATTATTATTATTGTTATTTACTTTTTAGACCCATAAACTTGCTCAATTGAGGAAATAACTAAGAGTAATCCTCCATAAGTAGATGCCGTTAACCACCCAGGGATTCTCAGGCTTTATTATTTATTACATTTTTGTTGTGCATTGGAATATTATTCTACACGATTAAATATTTATACGTCATTTATGTTGTATCACAGTATGGTGACAAATAACCTCACACGTACAGTTACTAACATTTTATTTTCAGAACATTAAACAAAAACTTTGTCATGGTTTCTGATTATATTGTATTTATTTATTAAAAATAGTTTCAAAGAAATAGGACGATATGTTATTAATACTATTGAAATCATATATATATATATATATATATATATATATATATATATATATATATATATTGATGGTAGTTATGAAAAATAGTTGATATAATTCATTTGCTAATATTACTATTTCTTAACGCTTTTAAAGCTATTTGTTTTTTTCTGAAAACAAACAAACTACTATTCAAAGGCAAAAACGTTCATTCTTAAAATCACTGCTGTCAAAGTTTAAAAAAACGTTATAAATTGAACAGCTAAAGTTGAATATGGGAGAGAAAAATGTGATAAATATGAAAGTTAATTTATGCTAGCCAGATTTAGCCGAAATTCATATTATTGCCAAATCGTTGTAGAATGCGTATCAACGAATTTTGGAGAAATATGCTGTTCTGGAAGAAATTAATATTAATAATAATAATAATAATAATAATAATAATAATCGTAAAAAGTATTGTATAGTAATGACAGGAAGACGAAAGAACTTCAATATTTAATGACGTAAACGTAATATAGGAAAATAGCAAGAGCAAACGCAAAATATTGTATTAGTGGCAGAGTTTTGAGCGTTAGAAAACTGTGTATTATGAAATTCATTCTGAATGAATGAAGGAAAACGCAATGGAGTTACGAGATAAAACACACGCCTCATTTCGTGGTTAGGGTACGTTATAATCCAATTTTCATAATCGAATTTTTTATTTTCACAGTTTTTTGAAAAATTTAAAATATTATTTTGTATAAGCAATTTTTAAGTTTCAAACATATAAAGGTATGAACGTAATGTAAAAAATATCTAAGAAATGAACCAATGAATTTATTACTGAAATTGTAAAGAATATGAAGGTATTTCCTGAAATTGTAAGGAATATGAAGTAACTATTCATAATCATTGTGTTGTGTTTGTTCACTGTGACATATATGCATATCAGGCGAATGTTTAGTACATTTCCCAATATTTCGGTTTTAATTATATATCCTCAATGTTCATATGAATAAAATAGTGTCTAGAAGTGGAAAATGATTGCTGATATTCGTAGATAAGCTATTTCCAGTACCTAATTTAAAACGAGATTCAATTACCTTCTCATTTATTGAAAATTAATTATACGTAATAATTTCAATGATAATTCGTTAAATTTACTTAGGCCTTTCAAGAGACAAATCATAAATATATAAATAAACGTTTAAAAAATCTGATAAAGAAGTAAACTCCTCCCTCCTCACCCA
This sequence comes from Gryllus bimaculatus, assembly GCA_017312745.1. Taxonomy (NCBI): domain Eukaryota; kingdom Metazoa; phylum Arthropoda; class Insecta; order Orthoptera; family Gryllidae; genus Gryllus; species Gryllus bimaculatus. The sequence goes on from BOPP01000062.1 coordinate 5,039,969, forward strand.
GCGTGAATGCGTAGCGACCTCCCGCGCCGAGTCGCACGGCGCCGTCTGCGCGCCGCATATATATCCGATTTAATATTTACCAGACCTGAAACAATCATTAGGATGAAACCAAATTACATGTTCATGAATAGTTGAGAGGCTCCGTCAAATAACGGCGCGACCAAACGTCCGAATCCGCCAACACCGCCGCCACTTCCTCTCCCTCCCCATCCCCAACCCCACCCCATCAGTGACGCGAGCGTCCATCCCCTCCCACTCCAACTCCTCCCCCGGCCACCAACCTGCCTCATCCCCTGACGCCCACCCCTCCCGGCCTCTCTTCGTACCGCCCACGAGTACGTTCAGATTCTAGCCCGTACATACCCGACTCTCAGCCTCACCCTCTATTCCGTTCCTGCCCCCAACTCAACCCCCAAATCAAGCCCCACCCTCCCCCCACATCACCCCTCTCCATCTCCTCTCTGCTCCTCATTTAACCCAGCTCCCTCCCCACCTTAACCCAGCTCCCTACCCGCTCTCGGGTCCTCGCTTTACCTGCTGCCTGCTCTCCCCCCTCCCCCCGCCACCGGCCATCGCCATACGTGGCCGCGAGGGAAGCCGGGAAATTTCCATGCGTTTGTTTCGCCTGCCTTGCACCGCGCACGCGTTCGCCAGAGACTGCGAGTCGGTCGTAAAAATTCCAGTAACTGCATCTTAAGCTCATTACCAAATATCTACTCGAGGGAGCTTTCTGCAACGAAAACATAATCCCGGATATGGTGAAATAAAATCACTGTATTTTATTCCCCTAACTCCTCCGCGGCATAACAAAAGAGGCATTTGGACAGATTTTCCAGGGGCAAAAAGTGTTTGCATGAGTGTGTGTGTGTGTGTGAGCGTGCGACCGTGGAGAGGGCTCACCGCCTGCTGATGGCGTGGGGCGGGGGCTTAATTTTTTTTTAATCTTTCGCGCGAATTGGCGAGTCACTCGAGAGCCTTGGACTAGCAAACACCCCTTCGCCCGTCCCCGCACCGTATTCCTCTCCGCCACCCGTCTCACTCCGCCCCTTTTGGCCCGCCTCCCTCACACCCGCACGCGGCACGGCTTCTCTCACGCGGAGATCCGGACGCCAATACCGGAATGTTTAGAGCGGGCGGGGATTTGAAACTCTCCAAAAATATACTAAAATGTCAATTGCATTATTGAGATAACAACTGAACAGGAACATTTTTGCGAGCGCAGCCGCGCGGCAAAAATTCTGTAAGCCTCTGATGGGATTCCGCTCGCGATGGGATGCGGCGGAGAGAACCGGGTCGGGGCGATTTTATTTTATTTTTGTTTTAAAAAAAGACTGCGGTGTATAATAGTGTAACAGCCGATTAATTCCCCCTGTTTGTTTTCTGCGCCGCGGTTGGAAAATAGAGCATCAAATTCCCACTCCCCAATCCGCCGAAGAGGGTTATGGTTGGTTGGCGTTCGGGTCATCGGGTCGGGACTCAGGAAGTTCGGCGTGAATCCCAGGGATTTGCGAAACGAATGTGTGAAATTTTGGGGAGCGCGCGCGCCCGAGAAGAGTGCTTGTGAGGATTGTGGGGAATGGGGTTCTGAATATGTAGCTGGAAATTATCCACTGTGGATAGTTCTCTGCGTGGCTAAATGTTGTCGGGGACTGGCTGATCCCTAATAGTATATTTGAATAAAAAATGTAGAGAATCATTAACGACCATAATTTTATATGTATATACTACTAAAATCATTTTCGCTCCTACTAATGTTTTTACTGGTACATGATTGTTTGCGAACAGTTCGGAAAATATATTTCTATTGTTATGACTTCGGACAAACATAATTTTGTTTTCTTTCTCTTTTGAGGATAGCAAGCCCTGATGATGGAAATATATTTTCCGAAACGTTGGTAAATCACCATATAGTAAATTAAACAACTATATAGTAGTTTTTTTGCTCCTACTGATCAATCTCTGTAGTACAGACTTCAGTGTAAAAATATAATAACAAATAAAATATAATAAAATAATATTTTTTATCATTGTGCAGTTCTTAACTATTAGTAATCAAATTTATTTTTATTAAGAATAAAAGCCAGGATTATTTATACATATATTACGCTTATACCTATTATACTTACTTCACTTTATTTTAATTTTAACTTAATGTAATTCTGGCATTAGTGATACAATTGAATGCAACAAATATCTCATGATTGATTTACATTATTCACAAATGCCTCAAAATTGGTTAGTTAGAACTAATCTTGTGTAATGTAATCAAGTGTAATAAGCCAAGAAATGGATTTATGTGTTGATCTAAGCAGCAAATTACTATTTTTTACAGTATATTGTCAATGGAAAAATTAAGAAAATGTCGTGCCTGTAGTGACGATTTGAAGATGATTTGGAAACACTCATTAATACTGCGTCTTATAATTTCGAGTTTCAACTCTTTTTTTGTTAAATATCAAAAACATTTCTCCGGATCAAACATTATATAAAATGGAACGTCCTAAGATTGATATGACAAGATCCTTCTCGATGTGTTAAGACTTGAAGATTGCCATTGTCCTTTGGTACATTTCAAGTAGCGACACGATGGAAAATTATATCATCGCAATTTTGAGGAACATAATGCATACATATGCGTTTGAACCCATAAGAAGACATGTATTTTTACAATAGAATAATACTTAACAGTTTGCTGAAAAGAGGTTGCAGGAATGTCTGATTTGACGACTCTTCTTTGGCCTGCTCGATCGCCGAATGTATCACATTCGATCATGTGGGCCAACTAGGATGGCGATGTCAGCTGAGTGTTTATGTGGTCTCAGAACTGTAGGCAAATACGTCAAAACAAAACGTGTTTGCTACATGCATTACCGAATCACATTTTGCATCTACACCAGAAGACGCACATTCTAAGATATGCAATTGTCCACAATACACATTTTTTTCAGTCTGGAAATCACTTAAAGTTTCGCGACTATCTCCTGAAATTCACATTGCGTGTCCCGCCGGCCGACAACCCCGCAGGAGTGAAGATGGGCACTAGAACGCGTGCGAGATCCGGGGCGAGTGAGAACGCGGCGAAGTCGCGATGAAAACGGTGACGAGGGCGGGTGCTGCAGCTGGGGCTGCGGCATGGGCCGGAGGTGAGAAGGCGGGATGAGAGGGCGGGGGCGAGAGGGCGGGGAGGCGAGAGGGCGGGGAGGCCGGAGAGTGGCGGGAGGCGAGAGGTTGGGATGAGCAGGCGGAAAGAGTCATGCGGAGCTGGAAGGCGAGAGCGTGGGCCGATAATGAGCGAGATGCCGTAGAGCGTAGCGGGGGAGTCGCGAGGGCCGGGGAAGTCGCGAGGAGGGGGCGGGGGAAAGTCCCGGGGCGGGCAGCCGGCGGGAGGTTCCCGCGAGGCGGCGGAGTCGCGAGGTGGCGGGAGTCGCGAGGCCGGGCGGGCAAGTCGCGAAGGGCGGGGAGTACCGGGAAGGCGCGGGGAAAAGGTCCCGCCGAGGGGCGGGAGTTTTCCCCCGCGAGGGGCGGGGAAAGTCCCGCGAGGGGCGGGGGTGCGGAGGGCGGGGGAGGTCGCGACGGGCGGGGGAGTCGCGAGGCCAAGGCCAAAGGGTTTTAAGGGTTTGGTGAGGGCCGGGAGGCGCAAAGGGCGTAAGGCGGGGTTAAAGCCTAGGCGAGTTGTCAAGGGGCCCGGGGGTTGGGCGGCAGGGGGCGGGGCGGGCGGCCGGCCGGGCCCGGCCCAATCCGGGCCGCTTTTGCCAAGAAAGGCGCCCGCCGGTGTTATGCGCGGGTTAACCCAAGCCGTTGCCCCCGACCGCGGGCGGTTTCCCGCCCGGCCCCGTTCCCCGCCCCCTCCCTCGCGCCGTGCCACGCCTCGCCTCGCCGCGCCGCTCGGGGGCTCGCGTGGCACAGGCGCATAAATAAAACCCGCCCCCGCGGCCGCCCTGCGCCCCTCGGTCTCGCGCGGGTGGCGGTGCCGCCGCCCCCGCCGCAGGCACCGACGCTTCGCAACCGCCACCCACCGTCCCCGTCGTCCCTGCAGATATACCAACCTCCGCTTCTCCTCACAACACGCAAGCTTTCGCCTCTGGATTCCCGGTTTCAGGCTCAGATCGATCCTTGCGGAATTTGTGGGAAGCAAAGTGTTTCGCGACAGCTTTCCTCCAGGTTTTGCAATAGTTACGGCTCTTTCCAACTTTGCTCCGGTCTATGCCATGAGCATTATTAAGTAGGCGTCGATTTCACTTACAAACGTACCAACTTCAGGTTATATAAATGATCACAATCAGGATTTAACCCAACCACCAATGTCCCGTTTTCGGAACGTTTTTTTTATGATAAATGTCTTGAATTTAACTATATGGAACATTTTGTAATTTTACAGAACAATAGTAGATATATCTTTATAACAGGCAATGTCAGGACTTTTCAGGAAATGTTAGTTTATGCAAAACATTTTTTTAAAACTTGAATTATTTTTGATTTCTAAGTTGGAAAAATTAAAATGTCTCTGAGAGACTCGGAGGGGGGAATATGGCCTTTTAAGTGACTTGCCTTATTTGTGTTAAGTATAAACATATATTCCATTGTTGATTTAAACTAATTATTTGTTTGATGTAACTTGCAGAGAATGTAATGTATTACCATCAATTTTTGGGACATTGCCCGGATATGGATAGTTAACCCCCAATGACATACACCATGCAATAATACAAGGAATGTAACTTGTTTATCATAAAAAGGCATGCATAAAGCTGGGAGATTTTATGCCGTAGATAATAATTTTATGATGTATATTTCTTTAACGTCATTTTCATATGTTATTTGTAATTTTTTCATATAGTGTACATAGTGATACTTTACTAGAGATAATTACTTATCATAAAATGTGCAGAAAAAATTTCAATCAGAAACACATCTCCGTTTTGTGAAAAGAAATTTAACATTGATTAAATTCTAGCTTGTTTAGAAGATGTAGTAAAAATGAGTATTCTGAGGAAAATTATTTTAACATGTCCATTATTCGTCATATTCGTATGTTCATTATTTTAACATGTCCATTGATCGTGATCAACTGACTGATGAAGAAACTCCAAATATTAAAACAAGTTAAATATTAAAACAAGTTAATATTAAAGCATTTGCCTTCAAATAGAGAAACATAAGTTGTAAGAGTACATTGGAACTGACAATGACTCAAATGCATGAAATAGCCATCATTATTGAAGTAGTTACTTTAGCCAAATTTTTATTATTAATTCTTTTAATTCAACTTATAACAAATGGTTAGTTATTGCGCTAATGCATTCTACAATTTATGGAGATCGAGATTTAAATGAAAAGAACATGAAACATCGTAATAAGCCCGAGCTGTCGCGTGTGAACTTGTGATAAGTTGTGCCGTTGTATGTTGCATGTGTTAAGTACTATCACATGTGTTCATGCAATTTTAACGTACTAAATGCGATAACAATCCAATGAATCATAAATGACGTACACATGCAGTTTGTTCACGACTCCTGAACTCTCTACGCAAGAGAGAGCTCATTTCAAATACATCCCTTGATGTCATATATTTTGCTGCCTCTGTTTCCAGATACAAAACAAGTGCTGTAATGATTCGAGTCGTATTGTAAAAAAATACGTATTCACGTCTATGATTGTGTCTATGTCTAGGTTTGGTTTTGGTATAAACTCCAAATAAAACATAATTGAAATAAAAATTAATTGAAATGAAAATGCAATGTTGTCATTTGGGGAAAACTATTATACTACTAACTACTACATTTCTTTCTGTCATCTACGTAAATTATAAGGCATTCTGACTTACTCTCAAGTTTTGTTAAAAATGTGACTTTACTCTTCTTTTCTTCTGCAGGTGTTGTAACCAGAGACAACGATTTTTGAATTAATTATACTAATCTTGAAAATTATATTCTTCCACCGTTTCCAACAGAAATTATGTCCTGAGAACAGTTGTGGAAAAAAATTGAATCACAAAATGGAAATTGTTGTAATCAAATTATTTCACTGTGATGAACCATCCCTGCATTTTAGAAACCTTCATCGAATTTCTCTACTTACGTTAGATAAATAAATATCTACCACGTGAAGGCTGCAAGGATAAAAAAAATCAAAGAAGCGATTATCTGATGAAATATACGAGTGTTTTAAATGGATTGCATTTAGAAGTGTTAGAATAATATCCAAAAGACAATTATGATTTTGTGTGTCTTGTAAATTTGGTTAAATTTGGTTGTTAAAAAATGCTATTTAATGTAGCATATAAAAAATTGTGTAGTTACAATCCATGTTTTGTCGGTCTTTGATACCAAAACTCTGGCTAACGACAAAACGTCTGATCGTCCGTCTGTCCATGAACAACGCTAGGGCTAAACTGTGAGTAGGATTTTCGCAGTCCCCGCGATTCCTTGAATTTGAAATTGATGATTTAAGTTTTGGAGGTACTTTACGTGAAGTTCACGGAAATTTACATATTTTTCTAAAAATGGCTACCGGTTTTTTATTAAACTTTGTCCTGGAATACTATAAAGAACGCTCTAATACCGTAAAGGGCACAGGAGCAGATTCGTTGTAATATATTAATTTTAGGAAATTATAGATGTTCCAAATTTGTTGGTCTTCCAACAAATACAGTTTTGAAGAGAATACTGATATAATACATGTTCCTAAAAATTACATCCTTAAACAAGGTCATGTATATTTTTTCCAAAATATGAATAATTGTGCGTGAAATAAAGACAGTTTTAAAGAAAATATTTTTTCCAAAAACGACTTTTTACACTTTTTGACACTTTTCTTGACACATTTTGTACAGAGTGCATTCACATACTAACATACATAACGCAAATTTTATATTTTTCGAAAATTACACTCGTAGTTTTTATATATCTCACGTCATTAATATTTACACCAAGAGCGTTTTTATACATTAATGAAATTGTGATTAAAAGTGCTTCAAATAAGTTCTCACTAAGTTAATCCAAAACTCAAACATTTTATATAAATATGAGCTTAAAATAGTACATTTTCAGAGATGCTTAAACGTGATTTTTTCAAAAAGACTACAATTTGTTTAAATTTTTTGTGGTTTAGACGTGATTTTTTAAAAAGACTACAATTTGTTTAATTTTTTTGTACAGACTTTTTAGAAATTACACAAAGGTATTTTTTTAAATCTCTCGTGTTAATATTTACATTGCGAGCTTTTTCTATACATTATTGAATTTTTGAACAGAAATGCTTCAAATAATTGATTTCTGATGAGATCAAAAATTCAAAGTCAAAACTTTCTGTGAAATTGAACTCAAATTGAACTGAAATTGAACTCAGTATTGTGCATTTTCAAAAATCTCAAAATACATTTTTTCAAGAACAGCTCCAAATTTTTCAAAGAAACGTGTCGAACTATTTACTCTTACTGTTTTACTCTTCTGTAGTATTTTTAAAGCTTCTCATCACTCTCCACATCTCCCAAAACCTCTACATTCAACCTTTCACCGAACCTACTCTCGCTTCCCTAAAGACAGATTCAGACCACCATAAAATAGCAGAAAATCGACCTCAATGACGTGACCGTCATCAAATAATCATATCAATGATCAGTTTCAATTTACTTCCAAAATAATTGAAATTATTGAAATAAACAAAAACATTTAACGCACCGATCCAGGGCACGCACAGTTAGGAAAAACAAAATGTTATTTATGTTTCTATTCACAACCTTGAAAAAAATGTTTGTTGAACAGGAAGACAATAAAAAAATCTATTAGAGGACCGAAAAGTTGGAAAAATGTTTTTTGGAGCTAAGAGGTATCAGCTGGGAAGAGGATAGGGCAATTCCGAAAAGCTAGCATAAACTAATGCAGGGAAGTCTGTGCCATTCTCTATCACCAATAGTGTATTCAATGTCATCTGAACGTTGAGTAAATGGATCACTGCACTGCGAAATGCTATGAAGGAAGTACAATTCAATAATGTTTCCTTTATTAATCTGGTATATCTGGTAGATAACTTTGAGAAGAAAACATTTTAGTGGCGAAAATCAAGTACAAACGAATGTTTTTTTTTCACTATTACATAAGACCAAATTTATATAATATAAACACTCTTCTATTCTCACTTAATATCTCCAAAATGGTTCACCATTGAATAAGTAAATCGAATAATGAATACGTTGTGTTTTCAATACCATTAATATAACCCGTGGCGTGCCACGTGTTGCAAACCTGGAAGCAAATGGCTTAGTTATTCAATCCCCTCTTCGGTTGGGGCGGCGCTTCCTCGCCGAGAGAATTTCTCGTTTTTGTCAGCAGCGCTCCCCAAATCTACGGCGGCGAGGGCTGGCGCAGGGTGGCTTCGACAGTCGGTGAGACGCGGGGGCGGGGAGGCCGGGGCTGGAGGATGGACAGGGCGGGGAAATCCCTGACGTTCGCCTCTTCCGAGCGGCGCGCCTGTCGGAGGCGGCGGCGGCGGGCGCAGGGGAACCGTCTGGAAAAAAGCCGGCGGCGGCGGCGAGGAGGAGGCGGGCGCGGGCTGCTGTATAATTCACCTTCTCGTTCCGGAGCGGACCGCTCGCGCTGGGGCGTGCTCGCTCACGCCCCCGCCCTCTCGCGGGGGCGGCTTCCGGCGCATTTTCACGCACGCTGGCGCTGCCGTCCTTGCTTCCGCACCCGTCTTCCGCTTCTCTCTCAGCCCCTGAACACCCCCGCCCTCGCCCTTCCCACCGCCCTTCCCTTCCCGTGCCTTCCTAGACTCTCCGCTCCATCTCCGCCCCACTCTCCGCCCCACTCTTCCGCCCCACTCTCCGCCCCACTCTCGCCCCACTCTCCGGCCCCACTCTCCGCCCCACTCTCCGCCCCCATCCGCCCCACCTCCGCCCAACTTCCTCCCCACTCTCCGCCCCACTCTCTGCCCCCACTCTCCGCCCCCACTCTCGCCTCACCCTCCGCCTCACCCTCCGCCCAACCTCCGCCCAAACCCTCCGCCAAACCCTCGCCAAACCCTTCCGCCAAACCCTCCGCCCAAAACCCTCCGCAAACCCTCTCCGCAAAACTCCGCCAAACCCTCCGCCAAACCCCGCAACCCTCCGCCAAACCTCCGCAAACCCTCCGCCAAAACCTCCGCCAAACCCTCCCCAAACCCTCCGTCCACCCCGCCGCCCCAACCTCCGCCCCCACCCTCTCCCACCCTCCCACCCCATCTCCGCCCAAACCCTCTGCCCCCACATTTCCACCACCCCTGCCACGCCCGCCTCTATCCCTCCCTCTGCCCTACCCTTTCCACCGTCCCTGCCACGCCCCTCCTCTGCCCTGCCTTTTTCTTCACCTCTTCCTCGTCTCCTCCCGGCCTCCACCGCTCCTACACCTCTATTTCTACCCTCGCCATTCACTCCATTCCGACTCCGTCCGTGCCTCTGCCTTTCACCCCATTTCCTTTCGCCATCCTCTGCCCCCGCGCAGCCTGTGCTACCCTCTGCAGCTCCCATAACCGCCGGGTCCTTTCGAAGATGTTCGCCTTTCTTTTGTCTCTACGTTGCGCCCGCCTCTGCACAGTTCCTGCCGCTTCCGACCCCGTCGCCGCCTGGAATTGTTTTCCCTCCCCTGCTCCCGGCCGTGGCAGTCACCCGCGCCCCTGCATCGGCCGTAGTTTATCTTCTATAGCCGGGAGCGAAAGAGGGCCCCGCGATGGCACGTGTATTCTTTCCGTTCTGCTCCGTGCCGCCCCTGCAAATAACGAGCTGGCGCTTTGGAGGAAATGCGCATCCTGTTAATTTCCTCTACGTAGTCGTTTGTCTAAGCTGACTAATGCTTCAAGATGCAGATTTGAGCTTAAATAATGCTTTTTGGTTGCTGTTTCGTGAATCCTCGTTATGATCAATTTAAGCAGTCGACCATGAAAACAGTAAATGAAATCCATGCAGAAGCTTTTTTCCACTTCCCAAACTGCTATTTCCTAGAATTACTTTTCTGTCTCTTTCTTCCTTTCCTAAGCCCGTGAAGTACTAAAAATAGTGAAATATTAATTCTCTACTCACATTCATTGGTTACTATTTATTTACTTTTAGCTTCTAGAAACTCATCCGACGAGTACATTTTCATTTACTTGTAACGTAAGATATTTTATCATGGATTAACTAGTAGTGCTACAGAATTGCACCGACTTTCTCGGTACTACTTAGTTTCTGTATCCTTTTAGTCTGTGCTACCTTTTCGATTTTACTTCCCGGCTGCTACGTATTGGCGTCTAAAAAACTTTTTTAAATTATTTTCAATTATTCGGTTCCTTAATAGCACAATGGAAGTAGCAATCTGTCAGATTAGGGTTATCTTCCGTGCTAGATATTATTCATAGTTGCAGGCTCAAGAAATAATTACATAAATATGTTTCTTTCAAATCGTATTACGACTGCTGTTTTAATACAAGTCTCACAAGTCGCGTTGTGTTTACAGGGGCTATGTTCCCGCCCGCGCCAATAATGCTATTATTTCCACGGAAACCCACGGTCGCGATAATGTTGCCCACCCGTGATTCAACCGCTCGCGCCATTCTCTACGATCCGACGCGTATCACACTGGCTGCAATTACAGGAGCAGCTAAGCCATTTCGGCGCCCACGCTTCCAAGTGCAGGGAGCGGCAAGAGCGCAGATCGGAAATCGCTCGGGGGCATTCAATTTGCCTGCGCGGCGCGCCCTGCCGACGCCGCCCGGAGTTAACATTAGCGCGGCTTGGCAGCGGAAGCACCGTGGAGATGAGCGCGGTTTGTACTGCAGTGCCGCGACGGATAATTCGGCCGGCGATGTTCTCTATTAACTGTTCGCTGTATTACTGTAACCAGAATAGTTCTTCGAGGAAGAGACAATTGAAAGCTAAAGCCCGTGAGGTACGTTTGGTGATGAAACTATAAATTCGGATTATCCCTCATCTTCACTTTCTTGGTTTTTCTTTTCTTGCTTTTTCTTCTCCTCCTCATTTTTATTCTTCTTCTTCTTTTCTTCTCATTTCCCTCACCCTTCTTCTACCTTTCCTTCTCCTTCTGCTCCCCTTTCTCTTCCTCTTCTTCTTCTTCTTACTTTTATCCTCCTCAACCTCATTCTTAATCGTTTTCATCTTCTACTTTCCGCACTGCGATTCAATGGGCATTGTAACCGGCATAAACACTTTAAAAAGTTCTTGAGTCATGTTCAAGCAATACGCTTCTTGTCAATATTGCAAATGTTTCGTCACCATGTACAAATCTCTAACGGTCCTACCTCAAATACTTCTGTTTAAGAATATTTCAATATGTCAAGTTTAAGAATATTTTGACCAATTTACATAGGGAAAATCTATTCTCGCTATTTGTTTCTATTGTTTTCTTATATATTTATCATAGGTAATACCACGATTGCTTTGGAAATTATTTATAAATTCCCGACTCGCGAAGCGAAGAGGGATTTTATTTATATATTTTTAAGAACGAGTGGTATTTAATAGGTCCATTCCACGAGTGAAATTACTGTATGTCGAACAGTTCAAAAATGCGCCCAATATTGAAAATAACTGAAAGTATATATTAAAATCTGAAGTTATGTTATAGTACATACGCTGTTTATTGGACACCGACGTAACGATTGATGTATACCGCCTCCTAAGATATATGAGTCACAGTTTATGATTGGCCTGCAGGTAGATGTGGCAAGAAAAATCGGATAGAAAAAGCAATAAACTTTTTGAAATACACCGCCCTGATTGGGGCATTTTTTTTGTACAGTTAAACACATTTTTTTTAATTTCACGAGTGAAGTAGTCACTTTAAAACTACTTGTCATTAACGAACTGAAATAAGCAGAAAGAAAGTAAATACTTTTGTTTTTAACGGTTCTGGGCGCAAACGTGTTATTTGCACAGTTCATAGTATTCATAGTGATTTAAACATAGCAAAGCTTGTGTTGGCAAACAGTAGATCTTATTTAACGGTTCAAATCGATCTATATAGTTTGTGTACCGCTTTGTTCAAATACAAATTTTCGAAGGATAGAAGACACGAAGAAAATATATAATTTTGAGCAATTTCATCAACATAATTTGAATTTAGTTTATCCCAACACTACTTCATTACATCTGTTAAAATAGACAGCTTGAAAGCATTGAATGTCAGTATATTTTCAACACCAATTCGATAAAACAACTATTTATTGTATTTCCTACTTTGCAGTTCTTTATCTAGTGCATGAATCCAGGTGGCAACACGGTGGAAACAGCTGTCGGCCAATAAACGTATACGAATATGTAACGTATTCAAGCTGTAACCGTACCTAGCAAACAAATATTCACTTATGCGAGTCTACCAACTTTAAAATCGACAAGTTACACCGAGATGAATTTCTAGTTTGTAACAGCATTAAAGATGCAGTTAGATATACTGTCTTCTTCAGTACATACACCTACCATTGTTCTCTTTGACAACCCAGAGTCACTCACCAGACACTGAAAGCAGATCTCTTGAGAGGCCAACGTATCGCCTGTCATATCGCAGGCTTCTTCAGGGTAGTGAGTCACTTTCTTTAATGTAATACAAGTTTTTAAAAGTTAAAAAAAAGTTTGTATGAGCTGTATTGTGCAGGTTATCTAAATTTGATTCTTTCAACAATTTATTTAGCATAGATATTTTAAGCAATTTACTTATAGCCATTTCTAGGAAGCAAGAGGAGTAAATATAAATATCGTGCAGACTGCCCTTGTTCGATAATCATGGATATGTGGTTTATTATTCTCAGTACAATGTCGCAGAGGCGACCAGCTGGGAAGAGTTAGATAGCACTCAGAGCTTGATCACTGATACTTCCAGACCTACCGTAAAATCGGTAAATATTTGCACTCTTTGCCCATGACATTAGACTTTCTATTCTCATAAATTTAATAAAGTAAACTAAATCTTACACGACCTTTTTACAATAATTTTTATGGTCATGCCTTGAACACAGGCGGACATGTAGTAGTAAAAGATATTAAAACTGATTAATCCATTACGTTTTCATGGACGATCAAATAATTGTTCGGAATTATTGCGTAGAATTTTTGCGGAGAAATTTACAGAGATCCAACAATCCCCGAACTGCCCACTCGGTCCACCGCAGCCTCTACCAGGCCACGACGCCCCCTCCCCCCGCGAAGTGGCAGCAGGGGAGGGCGAGGGCTGGGCCACCGCCGCCGCCGCCGCCACCGCCACCGCCACCGCCACCGCCACCGCCGCCACCGCCGCCGCCGCCGCGCCGTTCACAATTGATTGCGCAAGAATTCCCCACGTCGCGCTGAATTGTGACCAATTTCGGGGCCGCGGGAAACTTTTTAACTCGAGGGGGCCGCCACCCCGCCCCGCCCCGCCCCACCCTGCGCCGGTCGCAGGGCCCGGCGCGGCGGCGAGGGTGGTCTGCGCCCTTGCCCTTCGCAGCCCTTCAATAACGGCCCTCAGCCCGCTCGAGTGGCCGCGACGGCTGTCGCAGCGAGGGGGAGCGGAAGGGCCAAGGGCCAAAAGCGAAAGGCAAAGGCCGCAGGAGACTAAGGAGGGGAGCTGGAGAGCGCCCAATTGCGCGCTGCTGGGGAGCGACACAGCGAGACTTCCCCACGCGTTCTTAACTAAATCATATTTGTTTGCAAGTTTTACGACTTAAAACCAATATTTTTACAATATTACATAACTCGCGAAAGGAGTGAAGTATTATCCTTAGAAATTATTTGGTGTACTTTGTTTTTTTTATTCCTGATTCATTAGTTCTCAGACTGTCGGAACACCTGTCGCGAACCTGTCGGAATATCTCTCATGTTCAGTTCTTATTGTGCAGACGCTAGATACATATCTATGTATAGGAGATCCATGTGAGGTACATTTGCAAGGGTGTTCTCCAGGCTATCAATGCCTTTTTTTTGTCTTGTCTCTTTTTTACGCCATTTCTTTTCATTGCATTTATTTTCGTAGAAACTACCTAATCACTTAACGTTTTATTTTTCTGAATGCTGAATAAATTATTTCATATTATTACATACTACACAAAATTAGTCTACGGATGATGTAATTTATTTTCTGAATATTTAAAATTGTCAGCAAACATTAGCCAAAGTTTCTCTTCGTGCTTTGATGATACATACTATATTTATGACGCGCCTCAAATTTCCACTTGAAGTCGCTCGAAAAATCCTAATCGAGTTATTTTCACTAGCACTGATCTCCCCGCTCCCAACCGACTCTTTCTCGTAGTTCCTTCTCGTGTATCTGATAGAGTTCCCGGTCGGTACTTTGCTCATTTTCCGTCCTCCTTGCTCTCTCGCCCCAGCTCTCGCTTGCGCAGCGAAGCGAAGAGAGAGTAGGCGGGCGGGCGGGCGGAATAGAATTTTAATGAGCACCGATAAAGCAAATAAATATGGAAGTTCAACAGACGCCGGGGCGTGCTGCGGAATATTTTCCCCGCCGCGCGCGCGGACGCAGTTAAAAACTAACGGCTGAAAATAGAGTAATTAATTTCTAATGTAAAGCGTTTTTCGCGCGCTAAAAATTAATTACAAGTATAAAATACGTCGGCGGGCGCCGTGTTGCGGCGCGCCGTACAAGTTGTCTGGTGGGCTCGGGCCCGGGTCCGCCCCACCACCCCCACGCGGAAGGGCACCCACGCTCGCACCCGCCTCCGCAACCGCGGAAACGAATTGCGATGCGGGAGCCCCCTGGCGGAGGAACGAGGCGACACGGCGGTCCCCGGATCGCTCGCCACGCGGAGTAAATCACGCGGTCCGACCACGGAGGAAAGTGGAGGCCAGGGTGAAATTTTTGTAATGAAACACTTGTATTTTCATCGTTAATGTTTACAAATGTAACTCTGGACATCTAATTATTTGAATTCAAATTAATAGGTTATTCGAATTGATGGATGGTGCAAGTTTACGTATGGTGAGGACTGTTGGATGGATTGTTGAATAGTGTGAATTGTTGAATGGTGCGATTGTTGGTTCGGATTTTTGAATGAGGCGAATTTGGTGGATTAATTATTTGGTTTTCAGAGGAAACTGCTTTAGTACTGTAAGTGACGTTCATGTTTTTTATTCACAATAAACAAACATCCAGGGAAAACATGCGTATTCACAAAATAACCAAGAGATTTACTGGAGACTGGCCAAATTCATCAAAAGCCGAAAAGATGTCCAAACACGATGCCGAGGTTACAATCGTCCGTATTACTGGCCGATAGCGTAGTCATTCCATACTTGCTGGCCGGGCCGTACGGCCGATTGCGCGCTAGGTCCCGCCGACCGAAGCGTGACGGCTAGGTCCCGCCGATCTCAGCTACCTCCCGTGATCGGTGCCCGTATTTATTCCTGGGGCGCCGCCGCCTCCCTGCTGCGCACCGGTGCCGGCTATTTCAAACGAGCGCCGGCTACTACAAGGCTACTTAAGGCTACTAAAGTTTACTGTTTTGCATCCACTTTGTTGCATTCACCACATTGATACATGGCTTCTATGTTTCGAATCGGTACTTCCTCGTTCATTTCCGAAGAACAAGTCGTCGAGGAGCCCTCCCCAAGGCGCAGGTGAAAAGTGTGCTTTGTTCGCGTGTTTATACTTTCTCTTTAAAATTTCCAATTTTTTAAATAATAAAGGTATGTATTTTTCATTGGAATTAGATTTTATGCACAATTGAAATCCCATTTGCTAAAAATCGCTATATTGTTCGTTGCTGTAAATTTCATTTGTATTGCCGACAACCGCAATATTTGAATTGACCCTTTATGAATTGTCGAGTTTGAGCTCTGTCTTATCGCATTAGTACGTACTTATAAATCATGTTCCAGCTGCGACAAAGTGCAACTCATAAAATCTATTGTTTTTTCTTTAGATATGCCTCGCTTCAGAGATGAATGTTTATTCGATTTTAGGCGTACCAGTTGGTAGTACGGATGAACAGACCACGCTAATCTAAGAGTATATAATTGATAACGTTGAAGATAAAGTAAATTCATTAAATGAAAATATATTAGGTCCAAAATTTGCTGTTTATGCCACAATTTTGAAGAAAGATGATGTAAGAGTAAACGAACAGAACATTTTTATCAAAAAAAGTTTGTCTTGGCTCAAGGCTAACTTCACGGTTGAGGCAGAACTAATTTCATCATTACCACATTTGATCAAGCTCGTCTTGCGTGTTGTGAAGAATCACCTAGAAAAGAAGCGAAGCTTCTCACTGGTCACGCGAAATGCAGGAGGAGGTTTGTGCAAGCGGTGAAGTATTGCCGCGCATCATGGAAAAAACGAGGCGATTGCTTTTTCAAGCGGAAAAATATTTTTGTACACATCTCAAGCAAAGTTGGAGTTTCTTTAACTTTTTTTCATATATACGGCCACCATCCCGTCACCTTGTTGAACGCAATTACGCTCGGCGATATTTCACAATCGTAAAGAAATACAAATTGTGACCACGTTACTTAGTAACAATGCATTTTAATAATTAAATTTGCTCAAAGAATTGGTAGACACGACCGGGATCACTCAGTCGGGTGTTCCGGGAGTCCCGGTCGGGTCAACGAATTCTTTGAACAAATTTAATTAATACAATTTTTTTAGTGTGAACAGCTGTTTTAATATAAGAAAACGTTTGTTGATACGTTAAGTAGTTAATTTAATATTATTGCAAACGACCTCACTGCAAAGTGGCTTTTCAAAACATTTTGGAGCTTACTACGAAACACACATACTGGAAGAAGTGGCTCTGGGCATCAACTGGTGTCCTACTGTAGCTAAATTTCCTCTGACGCTGTCTAGAGGTGAATTCTAGCGAACAGATGCTCTGGTCGGTACTTTTTCGTGGTTCTCCGATCACTAGCAGGGAAATACCGGAGAAGTTCTCATTAACGGGCCACGGACCGCGCGCGGAGAAATCTTGCTAAGGATAAAATATTTCTTATTTCAGGAAATCCAGGAATTTTCACATTTCTAATTTTAATATATTTACACAGACAATTGGAAGATTACGTAATAAGAGCAATGGCTTGAAATCCTGTACAGAAATATTGGACTTGTGCCTATTTTTAATATTATTTGTAACAAGAAAATGTCTGAAAGAGTAGAGTATTTTTTAAGGCTCTCTAAATCATCGATTTCGCCATTAGGGCTAGTTTGTATCCGAAATTTATTGCAGAAAGAGATGAAACTGCATCCAGACCTTGACTAGAAATTGGCCCGTGAAGACAGAATTTGTTTTTAATTTCTAGACATAAACTCGCGATAAAATGAAGCGTGTTTTAATTTATCTCAAGAAAATTATATTACATAATATTTATAAGATATGTCATATTAAATCCCGCATACATAGTACGTAATAAAAAAAATTTGTTCAAAAACTATTCGAACAAACAGTTCGAATGCCAAGTTAAATTAAGATGCCAACATCTCAATAAAAGCCGTAAATGTACCTGAAGTTTCTTTGGGTATTTAACATTCTGTACAATTTAATCGAACAGCTTCCTGTTTACTGACAAGCGCTTAGCCATTTTGAATTTATTACTAACTGTACTGGGTTTGTACGAGATTATCACACAGTTCAGAGCACATTATGTTCACAGTTGAATTCAAATATGAAGAGATTTTCAAACAGATGTAGAAAAGGCGAATCAGGGACTTAGCTAGGCTACAGTAGCCGGTTTGCTGTACCGGGGCAAGCGAAGTGAAGGGCCTCGTGGCAGATCCCCTTAAAGTGAGACATGACGAAGCCAAGAAACATGTAAGTTCTTTTGTTACGTCAGAATATAATACAATTCAGTGTAATATTATTTACATATTAATTGCAGTTAAGGAAACGTCTGATTTAATACTTCTAGAAAAAAAACCTATTTCTTTTTTTAATGGATTTGAGTCGTATACCAAAACGGTTACGATTGATCTTTTACTTAAGAAAATAAACCAATAAAAAAACTACCTAAATTTAGCTCTGAAGTGGACGCAACATGGACAAATAGGCCTTCCAACGTCTCATCACTTACGCTTTCTCTACTGGGGTTTATTGAGCTAGCAACCCTCGCCCCC
Source organism: Gryllus bimaculatus (assembly GCA_017312745.1). Lineage (NCBI taxonomy): Eukaryota > Metazoa > Arthropoda > Insecta > Orthoptera > Gryllidae > Gryllus > Gryllus bimaculatus. The sequence continues at coordinate 5,058,031 of BOPP01000062.1, forward strand.
TGTCCGGCGCGGCAGCAGAGGGGACCAACGGTGGATACGCCACTTTCCAGCGATGCCAACTGCCACCGCCCCCTCAGCCCTTCTCTGCCATCGTCACCCCGCCGTCACCCCCTGCCGTCGTCGTCGCCATCGGCCCCGCCTCAGTCCACGCCGGCTTCATTGTCTCTTCCGCCTCCACCGCATCGCTTGCTATGCCAATTCCAGCTCCGACACCTTCCTCGACACCTCTGCCGCCCCCCCCCCCTCCGCTACCTCTACTTCTATCACTTCTAGGTCTGCCACCGCCCCACCACTGCCTCTTAAGATCGCCCCCATCGCAAGTTTTGTCTCCGCCCCCATCTCTATCGCTACCTTTGTCACCGCCCCCCTTCACCACCAGTACCAGCACCACAAGCCTCACACCATGTTTCACCACCACCGCCTTCTACAAACACGTGTCCTGCATCCTCACGACCTCCAAAGCCCTCTGTGCCATCACCGTCTCGTCCGCCGCTGACAACACAACCACTTCTGTCACCAACACCGCTCCCGCCACCGCACACCGCGCCCTCGCGCGTTCCTCCACCCTGACGCGCTTTCGAGCATTCCTCCCCTCTCCCCCTTCCCCTTCCGTCACTCCCACCCCTTCTCCAACCCGCG
>BOPP01000062.1:5060197-5082394 GCA_017312745.1 Gryllus bimaculatus
TCGCCCATTGCCCGTCGCCCATTGCCTGTTGCACGATGTCTGTTGCCCGTTGCCCGTCACCCGCTGTCCGTCACCCGCTGTCCGTCACCCACTGTCCGTCACCCATTGCCCGTCGCCCATTGCCCGTCGCCCATTGCCCGTTACCCATTGCCTGTTGCACGATGTCTGTTGCCCGTCGCACATTGCTCACCGCCCACTGTCCACCGCTCGCTTTATCGCCCAACGCCTTTCGCTATCGTCCATCGCCCATCGCCCATGCTTTTCCCGCGATAGAAATCTTCGGGGCGGCAGAAACGACATTACGCTCCATCGCGGCTCGCCTTGCGAACAGGCACACGTCACCGAGACTAAGCGGCGCCCGACGCAACGCAGGGCCAATAAAGGTTCACTACAGCACATCACGGAGGGAGGGAGATAACTCCTCCGCGAAACGACGCGATTTTTTCCAATGAACTATTCCTTGGGATTAGAAAAAAAGGCAATTCTGTTGAATGTTGGCGTTGGCTCTATTGAATATGTTGGTGGTTTGAAAATGGAAAGGTTCGCGTTCTACAGGAATGATGGCGTGCCATTAATAAAATCGGGGGAACCTTTCATCTTTAGCAACTCCATACGAAGTAGATAATTTGTAACTCCTAGAAAGTGCTTTTGAAATTTATTCAATCTGACTTTAGATTACTGAAATTCTAATTATTATTTTGCGCAAAAATTATTGTATGAAAAACTGCGACAAACCTTTGAACGCAGTATCTACCAAGCATTGCAATTCGAACGAATTCCACTTCGTACTTTTACCGGGTACTATTTTTCGTTTTGTCGCTCACATGTTATTTCTTACTGTTTCTCTTCCGATTCACTTCTTCTCGTCTCCAATTTGTTGAATCACAAACGCGAATGGTTACTTTCCTGCGATCTCTCTGTCTCATATCCTTGGATAATTTTTCCAGGCGTGTCAGTTGCAACGGTCATTAGTCCCAGCGACGAGCATATGTATTAAGCCGGGAGGTGGCGGCTCATAGAGCGCTAGAACGTGAGATACGCGCCGATCAACACGTCGGCTTGTGAGGAGTTTCTCCTCCAAGTATCTCCTTCAGCGAGCCTCCGCAATACAGTCATGCGATCAGAGGCAATGCAGTGGCAACATTTGTTTATCTGTCTCAGCCGGATACACGGTGCCATTTTTACTAAGACATATTAAAACATGTCTCACCAATCAGAACTCCTGAAATTCGAAAATACTAAAAGCCTGTGGAACTGTTATAACAAGCTCGTCATTGACGTTAGTTGAACAAGACTTGTGATACATACGGAATTTGATTAATACAAATGATATTTTGATGCAAGAGTTGGTTTTACCCATAAAAGAATATGCGAATATGTCTTTAACCACTTGAGCCACAGACTTTGTACTCTGTCTCATGTAAATTGTATGAAATGAACTTGTCACAAATTTTAAAATATCAAAATAAAATCGGAAGGGATTACGATACGTATATGAAATAAATAAATAAAAGTAAGAATAAATAAAAGAAGAAAAAGAGGTTTTGAAAACGTCAATAACCCGATTTTTATGTTGTTGTGGGTTAGCTCGTTCTCTCACTGGACATCTAAATTGTTTTATAAAAACTGATAATCTTATGAGGAAAAGAAACTTTATACTGAACGATTTCGAATATACAAGCAGTATAGACTACTACGCCTCGTGATACAGAGGGGGCAGAAAATTTTATATTCCCTTTTTTTTAAATTTTTAAAACCTCCTTTTTTTACATCTTGGATAAACGTATCTTTGATCAACCTTTGTGTACTTGATGTTGAACAGAGACCATCAGATAAACTATCAGTATTGTTGAATAGATAGTAGTATTCGGACATTTACTGCAATTCACGTGAATTCCACAGTTTATCCTTGATCATAACAGATCGCGGAACAGTCGACAGATTCGTCGCTGCGTGTCGTGCTTGTTTATTTGCTTTTCAAGGGATTTCGTGGAACTTCAACCTTTGACGTGCATAGTATATCAGAGATTGCTGGATTAACTGTGAATTATCCCGGAGATGCTTTCTAGTGTAGATAGAGTTCTCTGGCTGCCATACAGATCGGAATGAAATCCGTACCGATATCAAATGATTATGTCGAATACAGTCTCGATGCTAACATGTCTCTGAGGTTTACTCATTGAAGAGACCATACAGTTCCAATGGAAATCATAAAGAAAAACTAAAAGAATCATATTTAGCCGGAAAATGACGTAATATATTCTAATTCCTTTATCCGGGTGAGTCCACAAATCACTTAACCACATATATTATTTTTTAAATGATCACAACCATAATATAGTTAATCATGTAATCAATGTATATTATCATATAATAATTTATTGATAATTGTCAATAAATATGATATCAACTTTTTTAGTAGTCTGAAAAGTACCATCGGACGGCTATTAGGAAACACTTGACATTGAAGTAATGTTTAACGCTGGCCCTGAAGTGGCTGCAAAAGACCGTTCGCCGCAGAGCAAAGGTGGGAGGTGTTTGGTGCTGGGGGTTAGGAGGGGCAGAAGGGCGGGATGCGCAGAGGGCACAGAGAGGGATTGTAAACGCGCGGCGCCGTCACGCTCTGCGGGCGGAGCGCCACAGCGCCGGCCGGCGGCAGTGTCTGTTGCCCGCGGCGCCGCCGGCGCCGGCGCCGCATCTGCTCCCAGCCGCCACAGGACATTTGCAGTCTCCGCTCCACTTCCACCCACTGACTCTGCCCAATACGCTGCGAACCACCTCTCACCCCCCCGCCTTGGCCCCGTCCCGGCCCGCCCTGGCTCCTCTTCGTCCCCGCTCCTCCCCGCTCCGTCCCCGCTCCGCCCCGCTCCCGTGCTCCGCCTCCGTCCACGCTCCGTCCCCGCTCCGTCCCCCGTCCCGACCTGTCCCCGTGCGTCCCCTCCTTCCCAGACCCCTCCCGTCCCCGCCTCGTCCCCACCCGTCCCCGCCTCGTCCCCACCCGTCCCCCCACCCCGTCCCCACCCGTCCCGCACCCCGCCCCACCGTCCCCACCCCGTCCCCCAACCTCGTCTTCACCCGTCTTCACGCCATCCCTACCCGTCTCCGCCCCGCCCCGCCCCGCCCCCTCGCCGCCTCGTCCCCGTCCCCACCCGTCACCGACCCATCCACGCCCCGCCCCACTTCTCTGCCTCATCAACGCCCCGCTTTTTTCAGGCCTTCTTCCAGAATCTCGAAACTTTCATCCTCAACCAGACCCCTCATATAATCCTTATGCCCATGATATTCCCTTCAAATTCATACACTCACTCTTTCAATCCTATGTACACCATCCTCCCAGACTTTCCATTCCCCGTCCCAACACCATATCACTGTCCCTTCATACGCGAACCCTAACACCCCTTTGTCTCCGATCCCTCCACTGTTTCCGCAACCGTAGTTGCCTCAGCCGCTACCACCGCCGTCGCAGCCGCCGGCGCCGCCGGCGACGGTGGCGGTCTCACTTGGGCGGCCGCGCGGAAAACAGGCGTAGCGGTCGTCGCTTGGCCACGCCTCTCTGGCCCCGCCCTCGCTTCCCCCCTCCCCATCCCCTCCCCTTCCGCTCTCATCCCTCCCATTTTCCCGCCTCTTCGCCCCCACACCTCAACTTGCTCCGCTCCGCCTCGCTGCGCCCCGACACGCCGCGGACCGCGTGAGATCCGCGCTGTCTGCACTTGCCTTCTGAGGGACCTCGCGTAGGATTCCGTGCCACCATTGCGCTGCGTGTTGCCCACTATTCTTTTCATTTCCTGCGAGGTTATACTGCGAGCATCATCTTTACGCTGGTTATTTCTTAAGCTTCCTTGAAAGAAAAATCATAGTGTTATTTAGAAGGTAAGGAGGTATTTGCTATTAGAAAATGTTACTTCACGAGCGGTTCTCCAGTAGATAAAGTAACTTTATCGAAGTATGAACTATTCAATTTTTTACTCCATTAGTTTTTGTAAAATTTAAAATAAAAAATCTCATGTCCAATCTGTCCATGAGGCAGGATAAATGTTTTTTTATGCCACCACTAGAAGTACTCGTGAGATAACGAGTGGTTACAAAACATTTATTGCCCTCAGGTAGTAAGGAGGTAATTTATCAATTTGTTTTCCGTTATTAGTCACTTTATTAATCATTTAATTTCAGTAATAATTGAGAAAAGCAATATATTCCTTTAACTGTTCTTAATAATGCTTTACCACAATTTTGAATATCAACACAACATCCTCCCTGATATCACTGTGTACACCCACGTCGTGATCTTAGGCGGCAATTTTACGACTGATGGGAGAAAATATACTCGAACAATATACCTGATAAAATTCTTCGCAAACATTTGATCGCATCAGATGCAACTCTGCCAAACAGTAATGTATTATGGGTTGCGTATTTCCTCTTAATTAGGATGTGATGTTACAAAAGTTCATCTTTCAAGTGATTTTACATTGAATAGAAATAGCGATCACAAATAATGATTTAAAAGTGTCTTGATGAAGTTAAGCTATTTTAGGCGGAGTAATGCACTTTGATTTACATTTTTCATTTCTATTTCCATGTCATAATAATAATAATAATAATAATAAATAATAATAATAATAATAATAATAATAATAATAATAATAATAAAAATAATAATATATTTATTTATTTAGGTAATAATTTTGTGTTTAATATGCAAAAAACACCTCCTTCTGTATAAAATGTGTTATCAATATAACTTGCACTACTACTTGCAATTGAACTTTCGAATTTCTGCAAAGACCAACTTACCGCAAACCTAGTAGACATTTAGATTTCGAACGCGCTTTCATTCTTGCTCGACTGTGAAGTCATTCAGTGCAATGGCGCCGTCCCTATCCCTTTCATTCACGGCAATCCCCTCTCAGATATCACCGTCACGACGCAGTTGGTAGCTGTGTGAATCCGCACGTTAAGGTTGGCGACCCTGCAGGCCGTGTTTTATGGACAGCTTAGCGCCGCCCTGATAAATATTGATACTTTAAGCCGTAGCGACTTTTTTTTCGCGCCCGCGTCTGCGCTCCAGATTCGGACGTGCGTGTAAAATTACCCCGTCCCTCGGACGCTCGCCGCAGCTGCTGTTCCCTTGTTTTTTTTTATTTTCTGCTGCTCCTGCGGCGCGGGCGCGTGCTTTTTTGTTGCTTTTTTTTCGCTTTTTGCGCGCGCCGTGCCCCGCGTCTCCCTGTAATGCAGAGTAATGGACGGCGAGCTGTCGCCCGCCGCCGCTGCCCCCGCCGCCGCCGCCGCCGCCGCCGTGGCGCTCAACGAGCCCTGAGTCATTTAATCTGCAGCGTTACTCGCCCGATGAGATCACCAACGGCCGGCCACCGCCCCCGCCGCCCCCGCCGTCTCTACCGCCAGGCTGCGCTAGTGGCGACGGGGAACTCCTGCGGCTTCTGTTGGTTACTCGTTGCTGTTTTGGCACCGTTTTTCGATTTTCTTTCTTATCCTGCATTGGATCTCGAAGGATTTCTTCTATGTCATGTTTTTTCTTCTCGTTTTCTCAGTCTCTTGTCTATACCCCCAAGTTTTTATTTTTTACTTTATTGCTCTTAATCTTCGGCAAGTTTAGTCCCCAGACGGGGCTGCCAGCGACAAGATTCTCGCTCGAGTATTCTCTTATAAATTTATTTTTAATCTTTTCTTTAAAAGACCCAGTTCTACAATCAATTCAGAAGCCTACATACTGAAAGAAATAATATGGGAACAATATCACTGGCACTTGAATGTTGTTTATTTTTATTAAGGTCAGTGTCAAAATGTCTTCTTTCTCACCTACCAATATTAGTGTAATATGATTATCGTCATGTCGTCATCGTCATCCACTATTAACTGTTCTTTCCAAGAAACTCTTTTGGATCTTCTCCGGTTTTCCATCTTCGACATCTCCTTCACTATCATGTTCGCAGTCATTATTACAAACTATTTCACCACACAATCATCTTCCCCACCTCCGCAACGACCCCAAACCATATCAGTAACAACCACACAGTCAGCGACACACGCCCTGCCCGTGCATTCTACTTCCCTTCATCCTCACTGCCGCTACCACCGTCCTCCATCGCCACCCCTTCCGTGCCTGCCGGCTACTTCCATGACACGCGGATTTTTGTCCGCCCGTTAGCGCTAATAGTTAGGCCTTTTGATGGACGCTCGCGCCCCGCTCGTGCGATGTGCTTTACGCCGGGGCTTTCGCCGCCGTATTGTTTTCGCCGAGCGCCGCTCCGCCCTGCTCTCCAACACGCGTGCTAAGTAATGGCTGCGGCGAGAGATCGCGAACCCTCCAGAGGACAGGGCGAAGCCGGGGCCGGGGGCAGGGGGATCGGTCGGGATGGGGCGGAGGAGGGAGGAGCGGGAGAGAAAATATATTCGGTGATTTTGCTTCGCGCTGGCGTTCGTGCAACTTTTGCGTCGGACACAGCGTCCGCGAAACTTCACTCCGCGAGTGCCGCAGTGGATGCCAATGTAGCGGAAAGGAATTCCAGACAGAACTTAGAATGAGTGATGTACGAAATGTGACTTTTAATAAAATAGTCCAACCAATTAGTTTTTTTGTCTCTTTCTCTACTTTCTAACGTGAACTACAAAAGTTTTTTGTCAACTGAATCATTATTTACAAAAATGTGCTAAATGTAATTCCCTGTTGCTTACTATTTCCATATATTGAGTAATACAAAATTGTTTTGAATCTCTCGATTTACCAAAAAATATATGATGTCATGATTATTCTTCATTAAAGAATTATAATGTATTAAAGGTGTATGAAACAATATGTGGAATATAAATAAATATTTCAATTTTTGCTATGTAGGTTAGTTTTTTAAAGATAAAAACTAGAGTAGATGAAGTGCGACGTACTCAAGAACTTTCGTGTATTGATCAAAATCTATTAGGAAGTAAAATGATTGAATTATATATTTTATTTTGGGGGGTAATTTACACGAAGCCTCAAAGGCATTTTCAACTTTTTCTCGAAAAAGGCATAATTTGTTTTGCTTTAAATTTTCTCCTCGAAGAGACATCTCCGTCGCGGTGGCTGACATTTCGGCCAACGTATGGCCTTTCTCAGAGTGAACTGCTGCATCTAAATGTTTGAAAATCGCAAAAGTTACAAATAATGAAAGTATGTGCTTGTATACTTTGTGTATGTGCTTGGCACTACAGTTGTATTTAATATGAATGCAACCGTCTAAAATGTTTTGGATTTTATGAGAAGTAATAGACAAATGGTTTTCAATAATCCATTCATTGATTAGGAAGAAATGTGCCACATATTAAACGATGATAAGTTATATAATTCAAACAATTCTCAGAATTAAAAAGAAATTAACTGGCGAAATCCCAACGGGAATGGAAAGATACAATAAAACTTGCTGAATGCGGAATTTGAAGGGATCAGTATTTTTTCCGTATTAGACAACATTCCGCATTATACACTATACTATACTGTAAAATTTAAGTTTGCCAGGATCGCGATTTATGTTCACTGTTGGCACATTAACTGCCAAATTGTTTCAAATCTGACGCCACGTTTCGAATAATGCAGTTTTGCTGCTCATTGAGTGCATTTCAGAGGAAAAGTTCATACATTTCAAACTTCGCGTCTTCAAGATAGCCTAATTTAATCCAAAAAAAGCCGCGCAAATTTCTTTCCAATTGACCAAATACTCACTTCTTTCGTACAAAGTTCCTTGACGTAGATTTTTAAATGCTTCCTGTCAGTTCGGAGCGTCTCCGAAAGATCTCATCAGCTCCTCGAGCGAAAACATGTGGGCTGATGTGGACATTATCAATGTTCTTAGAATCCAGCTATTTCCATTTTAGACGTCACGAGCTCGCATTGTCATCAGAGGCAACATGCAGACACCTCAATAAAACGTGTTGGATGCATTCAATGTTCGATTCAGGGTGTGCCAAGCAACCATTCTGCAGTCTAACATGCAATAAAAAACGACGAAATTCGAAACGAAACGTTTGATTTCGTCTAGATTGAGGTAACCATCACAATCTCGTCAATACTCGCTGATTCTTTCTCCAAAGTAACAATCTTTGTCAATTGTGTGTCTTTTTTTTTCCAGAACACACTTGTCTGACGAAAAATTATCGATGCTCCTCGCAGTTTCTGCTAATTGCTCTCCCAACGTATCTAACGAATATTTCGCAGCCTCAACATTCACTTTACACATATTTCCGCATTATGCACATTCCGAATTGAGCAAGTTTTACTGAATACGAAAGCGTGTTATTTTCAACAAGTGGATTTTCGATTTAACACACAATATGATGATAATTTGCTTTACTCTTCACTTTCCGTGTTATTGTTGACGCAGAAGGACTTTGTTATTCGTAAGTTAATTAATTGTAGTTCCTGAACTAATAATTCGCTCGTAGTTTAATCATATTTTTAATATTGTGCAGCTGTTCATCACATATTTACAACTATTATGGTTTGTTTATTTCCTTCAAGAATGAAAATGATATGGCAAAATAGTTCTTTCCAGAGCCATCAGTGTTTGTTGTTGAGGTAGCGTTGTTATCGCATTTTTCCCGCATCTCGTGATTCTGTTACAGCCTTGAACTGTGATGTAAATAATTTTTATGTGACTGAAATTACAAAAACATAATTACAAGGGCGTTAATTGTGAATTCTCAGCTTTAAACACCTTGACCGAATGCATTTGATGTAATACGAATGTAACAATCGGTTATTTATTTCTTAGATACGCATGTTCGTTTATATATAATACAAATGCTTTATTGACCACACATGATTAGCTTACATATAGCTTCCTTGTGAACAGCTTCACATTCGCTTCCTCCGCTTTCCTAGTATAGTCGGTTTACTTGAACTTATAATAATATAATAAAACTATTTTTATATGAAACTTCAATTTTTTATTCAACATACACACTGATACAATTCAACCACTCAAATGTTATCATACCACATGTGAATGTATTAGAACATTTTAACCGTCCCTCCGAGTTACACATTATTTAATTCATCATAATATTAACAATAATTTAAATTATTGTTTGCCCGAATAACAACTCCAACTCTTACTTAGTGCATTCGCCTTCCAATGCCTCCCATCCCTTTTTTCTCCCCTCCCCCCCTTCCTCGCTCGCCCAGTCTTTGGCACCAGAGGAATCTCAGTTCAACAAGCTGCCTAACGCGAGGTTTATGATACACGCGGCACGTCCCATCCCACCCATCCCATCCCATCCCGGGCCGCGTCGCTTTTGTTATCTGCAGTAAGGAGGCAGCGCTCCCGTTCGCCCGGGCGCCGCGGCGCCGCGCCGTCGTTTTAATCCGCTTACGTCGCCTTGCGCTGTCGTAACCAGGCAGCAGCGGGGCTGCGGCGGGGGGGGGCGGCGGGGCGGCGGGGCGGCGGTTGGGTGAGAAGTTGGGGTGGCGGCGGCGGGTGGAGAGATGTTGGGAGCGTTGGGGCGGCGTGGACGCGGTGCGGGGCGGCGGTGGGTGAGACTTTTGGGTGAACGGCGGTCGGGAGATGTTGGGCGGGCGGCGGCCGGGGCGTGGCGGCGTTGGGGGCGCGGTGGCGGCGTTGGGGGCGGCGGCGGCCGTGGGTAGACGTTGGGGGGTGGCGGCGGGCGGCGGCGGTGGCGGTGAGCGGCGTTGGGGGCGGCGCTGGGGGCGGCCGGCGGGCGGTGGGGAGACGTTGGGCGGTGGCGGCGGGGCGGGGCGGCGGCGGTGGCGGGGGCGGCGGTGGCGGCGTTGTGGGGGGGTCGGACGAGGGCGGCGGGTTGGGTGAAGACGGTTGGGCGGCGGCGGTGTCCGCCGGTGGTGGTGGCGATGGCGGCGGCGCGGCGCGCACTTCGGCTGTCACCGGTGGCGGCGCAAGAGGAGGAAGAGACTCGAGCTGATCTGCTTAAGAGATTCGTCAACATGCCGTCATCACCGCTGCCACCTCCGTTAGCCTCTGGTGTCTGATGTTACTGCATCAGAACTTGTGGAACAGTTGCAGAATGAGAGCAAGGGTGTTTTCGAGACTGGTTGGCACTCGTGACAATAGGCTGGATTGTTACGCCAGCTTTTAGTTTATGCATCATGGACATTGTACACAAATTGCGTTCACGATTATTGGATAATAGAAATGTTTCCATTGAATAGTTGAGATGAATGCTCTTATGTTAACCGCAAATGAGGGTGAAAGCGATTTGCCACTATAATGCCTCACAATGCGTTTTATTTCTTGTTTAGTTTTTTACTTGAATGTTATTGTTTGAATTTGAATAAATCAGTTGTTATGAAATTTGAGGTTTCTGCAAATGAGGCGGTAAAATTTGTAAAATCTCGATTCAGCAGTCTTTGAATGAAATGCTGAATTGTGGCGTGGTAAGATAAAGGGAATGTAGAAAATGAAAAAAAAAAAGATAATTCAATGGGTACTAGTAACAAACGATTGCTGAACTGTTCAATGAAGCATATGCACTGGTCAACCAGCAAAGAATTGAGAATCACGAATTGAGGTGCCAACAACAGACGTTTAAAGAGGCGGAATACGAGGAATCTAGCGTACCTGTGCGAGAACTCTCTAATGTCAATTCCCACGCTTTGCCTATCCATTTTTCTATCCTTTCCATTCGGAAGGAAAGTTATTAATGAACCTTGTTAATTTGTTAAAAAATGTATAAATATGGCTTCTAATGTACTTACAGAATATCAAACAAAAATAAAAACAATGCAATTGAGGTTGGAAACAAATTTTCAGTAAATATTATTCAATATTATATAAATATGTTCTTCGAACAATTCACACATCCTTAAAATCAATATTGGAAGTAATTATTCCATCTTCTTTGACAGCTTTTCGCTTTCCTTGATAGTCACAAAAATATTTTTAGAAAATGGTTTTACTCTTGAGAAACCCAAGTAAAGTTTTCCATACTAAAATACAGGATCGGGCATGTACAACCCTACTCTTTGCAGTATTATTTAAATTTCTTGGATTTATTGTAAGGAAGAGAGGGGGTTTGAAGGGTCGGAGCGCCAGCTTGCTGGGGTGCGAAAATTGAAAAATTACTTCTATACTGCAAAGTGGGATTATTTGCGCGTGCATTCTGACGTATCTCAAGAAAAACAATTCCGAGACAGAAAATAATAAAACTAAAATGTTCACCTTTGAAAAATAAATACCATTTGTTACCATTAGAAACAGTTCTGTACGCTTAGATTTCATTTCGGTACATGAGAATGTTGCTCAAACGATGTTTACGTCTTAAATATCTTAGCGAACGGACACCTTCAGTTTAATATCAAATGGTGTATTATTTACAATATGAGTTTACAGCTGGGCATTGATGTACAGAAATTCCAGCTACCGCTAACATTTAAATCGTGCGTCTGGATTGTGATTGTTGGCAGTTGTCGAAAGACTTGTGCTATTCTTCTTTCTATATTATTTTAAATAATATTCTTCTTCTCTCTCCAACGTTAATTTTTTAAAATTAAATCACATGTCAACCCCTACACTCTTCCCTATTCTGCTATTTCCATTCTAATAGGGAAAGTTGTTTAGGAAACGTATTAATTTGTTTAAAAATGTATAAAGGTAACTACCATTGTATCAACACAATATCAAATAAAAAATGCAAGTGATATGGAAAAGAAATGTTCACTAAAGATTTATTCACTATTATCGTGGGATTTCTTGGAACAATTCCCAACACTCCCTTAAAAATATTTGAAGTAATTATTAAATATTCTTTCGTGAAAGTCGTATTTTCGTGATGGTCACCAAAAATTAAAAAAAAAAGATTTTTACTCTTTAGAAAGCTACGTGATTAAATACGCTGACTTGAAAGTTTCACCGAATCACTGCTGATAACGAAAATTCTGGTACCGGTAAAACAAACCATATCTAACCAGACACGTCATCACTCATCAATGTACACCCACATCCCTCCACAATTAGATACACAGTACTTGTTGACACAACGTTAAATGAATGTTTTCACTACACGCATAAGAAACAATCTTCATTGCTATCAAGCAACTATTAATAGCACTTCTAGTTGTTGCTGTGAGAGCGAATCTTGAATTAATAATTATGCAAATAACCTCGGCAGTCAGGGCAAACTACGGTGTACACAGAATAGTATAAGATATAGGAATCTAAGCCTTCCAAGCGTGATGTCACAAAGATGGCCACCATCACCAAGACTTTAAATCCAGGTGGCATTAGTAGTAACAATAAGTGTCGATCCAGCCAAAATGAATAGAATGTCCAAGAATCAGGACCATCTCAGAATCATCTTATGACGGTGTGGGGAACGTGCATTTGAGAATTTGGCCTCAATATTTTAGCTTTAAGTCTTTAGAACGCTTCGTTTAGGAGTTATTTAACGACGTAGCTGACTGAATGCTGTGAGTTGCATTTGACAAGAATATTTGGATACGTTTTTTAAAGTCGTAGTACAATTCTTAGTTTTAAAGTCAAAGCACGATTCTTCACGTCCCCGTGAAACTCTTGCTTTAGAGATATCATTTATAAAGATCGGTTACGGGTGAGAGCCGCAGACGTTATGTGTTTACTACTGAAAAAATAGGAGACTATAGTTATTTGCGTAAGACGTGGAGAAAGTGAGTCTTTGGCGAACGAATGTAATGTATTTGGAAATGAGTTCAGCGAGTACGCAAATCGAACACTTTCGTACGTGTTGCCTACATTATTTTTTAGTACGAACTCCTGGAAACATACAAGTTCGTACTCTTGGTATCAGTTTCAAAATGTGAGGTGACAGCCATGTTGATTAACATCGTCCCACTCAAGAGTTTTGTTTACTTTGTTGAAGCCAGATGTTTTATAGGTCCATGAGTCATTTGCAGTATATGTACGGCAAAGTTTATTTTTCTCTACGTGTACCACAAAGTAACACTTTCCAATCAATAAATTTTGATGGTAAATACTAATTTCCATGCATAAGTTCTAAAAACGTCAGATGTAAGAATATTGAAATAAAAGATACGATTATAATTTATGTACAAAATAGTGAAGTTATATTGCATTCACGAGTGTGCAAGTTTAGACCTCGTTGCTCCCGAAGTGATGTCATCCATCGCTGGCCGCGAAATCACGCAATCGAGTTAAAATGAGTGAAATTTTGCTGCAGTTCAATTATATTACATTCCTATAACAATGCGATGAAGTATTTGCTGTGTTAGTACTACTAGTTTTGTTACTATAGCGTCATACATAATGTTATTAATTACAATGAGATCACTGAATATGAAAACAGGAAAATTTAAATGAAATATCTATATCGACGATATACAAAGCTCAAATAGAACACCTTTGCTTATTTTATTGATATATTTCTCAAAAGGACACGTGAACAAATCTACTCTCCAGTCGAATTAATACGTTGCAAGATTATTCAATAGTCAAAGATATTCTGAATATATTGAAAATGTTCTATATCTCTCTCTATTTTTTTTTTCTCGAGAATGCTGGTCAACCAAACGAAAAGCATTCTTCCTACCAACTGATCTAGTAATGTCAAGCAAGAACATACGTTGTAGGTTGCAGTTGGCGCATTGGGTGTCGATTAGAGAGTAATTTCGCCTGGGCGGAATAAACCGAAAGTATAAACAAATACGCGAAAATAAACAACAAAGACTGTTTAGTTTCGGTTGCTTTTTTACAGCAGATATTGCGTACGTGTTCTATTTTTGGGGCGCGTCAACAGAAATACGCGAAATGGAAATGCGTAGCGCAAGCGCAACAAAAATAACGGAGCGCTATAAATCCGACGCAGCGTTAGCGTCAGTTGTTTGGCCCGCAGTTTGTGCTCGTTCACGAGAATCGAGGATCTGTTTCGCTGGAATGCTGTTAAGTTTTGTTGACGAACCAAATGAAGCGTTACTTCAATTCTCGCTTTAACTATCAAATTTTTCACTGTGATAAAAATATAATATAAACATTTTTTTCTTGACTGATATGAAATTTCATGGTTATTAGTCCATAGGAAGCGTATAGTTCAGATTTGATTCAATAAAAACTATGCGTATTGTGTTGTTACAGTATTTAATGAAATTAATTGTATAAGAAGAGAAATATTTCATAGCTTATAGTCTATGAAGAGGTTTGATATATTATATATGATTATTATGCTCAATAGCTTGGTTAACATAAAAATACTCAAAAGATGGATGACAAAAACAAAATCAACGAATTGCGATATACCTCTCTTTTGTCTTTAGACTGCAATGATCATACTATCTTTTAATTATTAACCTTCAGAAACTTCGGTTACAGTCATGTATTTTTTGTTGCTGAATTGAATTGACGGTGTTAGGGCTGGCTTCAGATAACAGGTTACTCTTACCATCCAGCCTGCTTAGATCTTTTCATAGCAAACACATTGTTGTCAAATATTTTGAGTGATGGCGGAATTAAAATAGTAGCACGCCTGAGCACTACGTTTTGGGTGATAGAAATGTCTGCCAAGCGAGAAATCCGAAAGACGATACAGTACTATTGCCAGTTATATAATAAGAATAATTCTGTAATATATTACAGAATTTACTAATGCTACGATTGCTGAACCACTCATAATGAGTTATAATTAATTTATAATTATCAATGGAAAAATAAAATATTTCATATGTTAATAAACGTAGCTTATCCCCATTTTCCATCCGGAAGGGAACACCTAGATTTAAATGACGTACGTTAATTTAATGACTTTCTCATCATATTTACATCATTCATATCATAGTATATCTCAATAACCATTTTGAGATAATAGATTACATGCTCAAAAGGTTTTTATGAAACTCATACTGGCTAAAATGCATATTTAATTTGAACTACATATGTAGCCCACTTAATCACTTGCGTCACGAAATGGGGCCGATAGTGCAGGATTAAACAATTATGATCGCACCGAACATTATAATGAAAACACGTTTTGTTTGTTTGTTTACCTTTAGAAATGATTCAGAACTATCTTGATTAATTACAATATTATTATCACCATACGAAAGACAATTATTGGGAGAGTATTGGGTGTGGATGATACAAAATATAATTCTACTTAGAACTAAAGAATGTTATATAGTAGAATATCAAGATTTTAGAATAAACACACAGTGTATCTCCACTACATACTAGCACATTATTGTTCAAGTCCGTTGACGTCCAATGTCCGCCCAAAACATATTATTTATTATAACGAGACGTTGAAGATGCTGTCTAAAACTCAAACATCAGTAAACCCTTGGCCCAAACTGGGCCACTTCTCCACCGATGAACATGACCTTAAGCATATGTTTTCTCTTCAATCAATCACTAGCCCTTTAGCTTCCACTCGAAGTGAAGCCAACGCTCTGCGCCACACTGCAAACTGGAGGCCAGACGGCGCTTTACACAACACCGCCGCCAATACACTTCTTAATAGTAAGGACACGGCTTCATTGATGACGGAACGCGCTGGAACCTTCGGAACAAAATAATTGACAAACAAAAACCAAGGAGGAAACATTGGGCAACGTCGATTTTAAGTATATCCAAATTTCGAAAAAACACAAAATTAAAAACTTTTCGTCGTAACTGTCCCTATTAAAGTAATACAATTATTAATTAATAACTCAAAATATCACAATATGTTTTCAATTATTTTAACACTTATATTAAAATAATTGACAGTGTATTGTGATAATTTATGCTTAATTTTTTAAATTCATTAACTACATAATAGTAATAATCTTGTAATATTACTACAATTATATGAATTGGACAAAATTCACCGCGACATTACAGTGATATTGACTTATATAAACAGATTTCTCAGAATGTACAAAATGTCACTTATACCGTTGTGGTTTTCACCCATTCATATTGTTTTATTTTCATACAGCAAGTATATTATTGGCACTTCATATTTCGGTAATCATTGTTAATAATTATTAATAATTATTACATTATAATATTAATATATAACTATTTATATTAAAATTTTAATTAATTTGCTGTGCGTTCCGTAACCTAAATTTTTAGAGCACTGAGTAAGGGTATGAACGCAAAAGTAGGTCTTAATTGCCCATAGGAGATAAAAAACATCTATGTGAGGCCGTCTGGAAAGTAACGCGAACTTACACAGTATTCGGACATGTCAGTTAAATTTATATCAACACCAGCTTGGAAACGTACTCGTACCTTGCATACTTTCCATACTAGTACTGAGAGTAGAACAATAAGAAAACAAAATGCGTACCAGCCCCAGATCGGAAAAAATATGTAGTATTCTCTCGTAATTGTCAATTAAATTTGTACAAGTATATCACATGCACAAAAGTTATAAAATTGAAATGTCGAATAAAAATACATGAAACGTCGAAAGTGACTTCTACGACAAGGCAGGATTCCTAGACCAGGTCTATCGGACGCGTCTGGGAACTCTTCTGTCTAGTCAAAGAAATATCTACTTCTTTGCCCTGCACCATGTAAATTTCTATTTAACTTCTCTCGAATGCGCACGAAACGGCCGGAGAACTGCTCCAGTGAGTTCTTTTTCGACGTCACACAGTGACACAGTTCACAGGGACTAAACTAAACATTTCATTAAGAAAGGTATTATACGTAAAGAAATAAAGATTTTACACACGACTTTAATGATACTGCATCGTCTTGTGATCTAACGTCAATTCATTTTTCTGATATTCCGAATAGGATTTTTACGTAAAAAGTTAAAAGATTGTCACTGAACATACTGATTATGTGACACAAAAACTATGCCAGATGATCAGAGCCATTGTCTCATTTTCTTTTCCATGTTATAGCTAGTTCGGTTTGTCAGATTTTTATGTGTTAGGGTTTATAATATTGGTCTTATTCGCACTAATACTAATACAAATTAAATGTCACATGAAATCAATTTTACACAGCGGTACTAAATGATTTCAACAGCCCTTGGATGTTTTCAAATCGTCTGTTTTTGTTACTGGTTTGAACGCTAATCTTGAATTCTCGCCTTCGTGTCTCCTATTTTTTCCCGCTCGTAGCATCGTCTCCTCCGAGGACCCTTAGGCACTACCCTCATTTCCCCGAAAGCCCTCCCCAGCGCCCTTTTTGTGCCCTGCGAGCGCCCTAGGGCCTCCATCGCTTCGGTCGCCCCTTCGCCTTCTCTCCGTCCTCCTCTCCCGCTGCCGCCGCCGGAGCGGTGCACTCGAAATCCGTGGTTAACAGAGCGAATAAAATTAAGGGCGGCTTAGTGTTGCATTATATACAATTTGATTAATCGCAGAGAGACCGCCGCTGACAGCGGCTGCCAGAGGGCGCG
Organism: Gryllus bimaculatus; assembly: GCA_017312745.1. Lineage (NCBI taxonomy): Eukaryota > Metazoa > Arthropoda > Insecta > Orthoptera > Gryllidae > Gryllus > Gryllus bimaculatus. The sequence continues at coordinate 5,077,544 of BOPP01000062.1, forward strand.
CTCCCTCTGCCGCCGCCTCGGCTCCAGCCCCGCGGACCACGCCCCTTTCCCCGGCGCCGCCCCCGCCGTTCCTGACCTCTCGCCACGGCGCCCTCCAAATGATGCGACATTTTTTACGGCGGCTTCTCGGGTCCCTCGTCCTTGCTCTTGCCCTCGCCTTCGCTCTAGTCATCACCGTCGCCCTCGCTCTCGCTTTCGCCCTCGCTCTCGCTCTCGCTCTCGCCCTCGCCCTCGCCCTCGCCCTCGCCCTCGCCCTCGCCCTCGCTCTCGCCCTCGCCCTCGCTCTTACTCTTGCTATCCCCCTCGCCATTGCCCTCGCTGTCACTATCGATATCCCCCTCGCTATCGCCACCGATATCGCCATCGCCCTCGCTCTCGCCCTCGCCCTCGCTCTTACTCTCGCTTTCGTTCTCGCCCTCGCTCTCGCTCTCACCCTTGTTATCCCTCTCGCTATTGCCCTCGCTGTCACTTTCGATATCCCCCTCGCCCTCGCTCTCGCTCCCGCTCTCGCTCTCGCTCTCGTGATCGCCCTTACTTTCGCCTTTGTCACCTTCGTTCCCTCCTTAGCACTCGCCTTCGTCATTACCTTCCCCCTTGCCCACGCTCTCCACCTAGCCCTAGCCCTAGCCCTAGCCCTAGCCCTAGCCCTAGCCCTAGCCCTAGCCCTAGCCCTCGCCTTTGCCATCGCATTCGCCTTTACCTTTACCTTTACCCTGACCTTCACCGTCGCCAACTTACATACCCATACCTTTTATAAAATGTATAAAAGCGAACGATGAAGGTGAATGTTGATGAGATCACATTTTTAGTATGATGCTTTACAATGTAATTAAGTAAATTCGATACATTGTGTAATGCATGCTTTTTAACGCGCGAGGTGGCGTTGATCGTCCTCCCGGATGGCGAGATCCGACGCCGACATACTCGTCCGCTTGTGGAGGTTTTCTCCAACCAGATATCTCCCACTAGTGGGGCACCACCCCAGTCGAGACAAGCTCTAAGCTGCCGACTGATCTCCCGGCGTGTGTGGTAGGGTAGTGCATGTAAGTGTAAGTAAGTATAGGTAAGTAAAGGGTGGGGATAGGACGAGTAAGAGAAAGGAAATATCACGCGGTTCGTTTCTTAGGGTGCTGCTCCTAGTGTAGATCGGTGAAACCACGAAAACAACTGATCAGAGCAGCCGACTGTTAGAATTATCCTCCAGACTGCGACTGAATTCGACCTAGCTATGTAGATACACTTCGATAAATTTGTAGTGGCACTTGACGTAAGTGAGCTGGTATGGTGTCACCGTAACAACTGATTAAACGTCAAGTGCCGTTATAAATAAATCCAATAATGTCGAAAATTCTGCCATCACTGGGACTTGAATCCTAGGACATCATGGTCAGAGTTCAATGTATTAGAAAATATTAAATAATCAGAAGAGTGGAAAATATTAACAAGAATTATTGCCTTCAAAAACGACGAATGAAGAAACGCTTTCAGAATGGCAGAAAAGTTCAATGTTCTTAATTGTATCGTAGATATGAAAAATTTCAAAATTATTTGAGAAATATATATTAGAGCCGTATTTGCAGTTTCGTCCGAAGATTGATTAAAACAGTGCGTCAGAACAGAACGGAGTTTTACTTACATGTTGCTGACGTTCTTTGTACGGAGTACAATATTAGAAGCAAGAACGTGTTTGGACATGCTTTGCACCGTGCGCGCGCACTCCCGCAGGGCGCAACAAAAAGATCGCACTTAAATCTGGAGCGCAAGTAAGCGCTGACTCAACGTCTATGTTAAAAAGTTTCAGAATTCCATAGAAAGGAGAAATCAGGGAACGGATACATAAATGCAGAATATATTCTCAGCGGTTGTGTTATTTTCGGAGGAAATGGGGAAGTAAGCAAAATATGCATTTTTTTAGAATCCGTGAGCACAACTACGCCTTTTTTGTATTCTATTTTCTGAAGAACAAAATGTCATTCTCTTACCGACATCTCAGTGACTAGGAATAGGTAACAGTGGCGCGAGAGAGGGAAAATGGAAGAGTGTTTAAATTTTTTTCAAAATTGCTGTTGTAAAACGCGATATTTTGGATTTGTATTAATTATATTAACTACATGTGTACGCGTATTTTTTTGTGAAAAAAACAAACAACATTGACCAATAACTACTATACAAGAATTCAGAGACTCATCAAGCCAACTGTACTGGACGAAGAACAATAGTTACTTTTATACATATAATTCTTTCAAACGCGTGTAACAAAACAACACACTTGCATGAGACATGCGTAGTAAAGTGCTACATCATATGTCGAAGCAATTAAAGTAATTTATTGTATTGGCGTATAAGTCTAAAAATTGTGACGGTTTGGAATGAAGGATTTGGAAAATTAATATTAGAAACGAATACGGTGCCTGTCTGGGTGTTCAGGCAAATATCTGAGAATGTCTGAACCTGATACCGTCATTGCGATCTCAGCCTTGTCTTCCCCTACAGCTATGCGTAGCACGACTGGTATTTTCTGTCGCTGGTATAATGATCGGGCAATTTGATGCGCGCAGGACAAGAGCGTGTGTAATATTTCGTCCGTGTCGGAGCAACGCGTCACGGCTGAGCCGGGCGGGGAAGAGATGACAGTCACGGGGGTGCGGCGATGCGAGAGAATGGGAATTGGGCTTGGCGAGGTGGGGTGGTGGCGAGGTGAGGGGGCAAGATGTGTAGGGTAGATCAGAGTGAGGATCAGGGACCGGACAGAACGTGACGGGAGGAGGAAGTGTAAAAAAAAGGAAGGAAAGGGCTTGGTTGGGCGTGAAGGAGGAAATATTAGAGAAAAATTGTGTACGATCTGTGAAATATCTGTGAGTTGGAATGTGTGACGGGGATGAGGAAGGCGATAAGGAATAAGGCGGGGAGCAGTAGGGCGGGGAGGAGTGTGGCGGGGCGGACTAAGTCGGAGTGAAGGAAGCGGGGAGGGGAGTGTCAGATGGAGAGGAGTGAGGCATATAAGGGAGCGAAAAATCATGGGGGAAGTAAGTCGGTGAGGGGCAGGGATGGTGCTGGTCGGCGTGAAACAGGGAGAATAGCGAGGCAGGGAGGAGCGGGGCGAACGGAGCACTTCATATTCCTGGCAGCTCTTCGCCTCCGTCGCGTCGCGTCGTCGCTGCCGGGGAGGAGCGGCCCGGGGCTGAGAGTGCGCAACTTTTTGCGGAGGCCGCTCCGCTGTGCGCCGTACGTGCGAACGAAGCGCCGCGCCCTCGCCTCGCGCCGGCCTCCCCTGGGCCCGCGTCGCGTACCCCGCTTCCCTCTGGAGTGCGGGGCTGCCAGGCGGGGAGGGTTTCGTGGAGGGACCACTTGGAGATTTGCACGAAATATGCTAAAAATATATATTTATCTCTAATCCAAATTAAACGTTACAACTTATTTATGCTGAATGGAGAAATGAATTCTGGTTATGAATTGGAGGAGGAGGGATTTTTTTGTTTGAAATGGGTGGCCGTCACGGATCAACTACCCCAGGCCCCTGGTTTTCTTTGAGGGCCCCTGGTCGCACACTTCTTGGGCAACATTGTTCGATTCCGATGGCTGACTGGAGGGGAACAGGTGCCACAATCGGATTGGAGCGGAGTGGTCATTAGGAGGATCGGGCGGTCTGTTTTGAGCTGATCGAAGCTGAGGGTATCCAAACGCGCCGTGCTTAAGACGCTAGCTGAAGGACTCCGTGCCCCAGCGGGAACTCCAGCGCGCCGGTCGCGGGCGCGTTTGGCTCCCTCGCAGCGGCCCCTACGCCGCGGGGGAGCTCCGCAATTTTATGCGGAGCTCTGGGCTCCCTCCCCTCCCCCCGCCCCGCCCACTCCTGTTGTTCCCTCGCCGCCGCGCCGCGTGTTCTTTGTTCCAAGTCTCGCCCCGGGCGCGCCACGCGCCAGACATCAGCGCGAGTGTCTCGTCCGCCCGCCCCTCCATCTAGCTCACGCCCCCGCCCCGCCCCCTCACCCGCGCTCCCCACCGACCCTGCCTCCCCCCCCCCTGCGCGCGGCCTCGGGCGCAATGGCGCGTGCTGCCGGTGCCGCCTCTTCTTTCACGGGCCGTTCGCCGCGCGCCAGCCCGTTCCCCGCCGTGTGCAGAATTAATAAGGTAGGGCCACCGGCGACGCGGCCCGCGCGGGCGCCGCGAGGGCGGAGGGCGGACCGGGGCGGTCCCAGATGCGGACGGCGGGCGGCGGCGGCGCGTTGGCAGGGGGTGGGAGCCGTGGCAGTGGTGGCGACAGCCGATGCGGGCTGCGCGGCGCCAGGCTGTCCGGCCTGCTCGTGGATGGACGAACCTCCCGAACAAGCTGCTGCTCTGCATTCTCGGCGGAAACTCCTGAGTCTGCGTTAATCAGTGTACTGCGTGAATATAACCCTAAATCTTGAAGTGCAATATTTAAGTGTTCTTAGGTCCGAATGTACTCATGCTTCGAAAGAAGTCTTCAAACAGTCAATTTTATTTTATGATACACCAACAATTTTATGATATATTATTAAATTGTCATTATTATTGTTTGTATTATGATTGCTGTTGCTGATATTTCTTATTTTCCTTTGCAATGTGATTATTGTATTTTCTATTGGATCGCATGTTTATCATTGTAATTAACACCGTATCATACACCTTGTGGTTCGCAATGCACATCTTTTTTCTGCTAATAGCAAAATTTAGACTGGCTTGATTATTCAGACTTAGGAAACGGACAATAATAATTGTAGTTTGGAAATTATGCGCATGTCTCGATGAATAAAATTTGAAGTGTGAATTGAACGACTCGCCTCGTGTGTAATGATTCCAATCCATCTGCGTTATTTTCTACGCATATTTTTC
>BOPP01000062.1:5082419-5120254 GCA_017312745.1 Gryllus bimaculatus
AACTCTTGCTTTAGAGAATATCATTTTAATAAAGATCGGTTACGGGTGAGAGGCCCAGACGTTATGTGTATACTACTGAAAAAAATAGGAGACTTATAGTTATTTGCGTAAGACGTGGGAGAAAGTGAAGCTTTTGGCGAACGGAATGTAAATGTATTTGGAAATGAGTTCAGCGAGTTACGCCAAATCGTTTCGTACGCGTTTCGCTACGTGTTGCCTACATTATTTTTTAGTACGGAACTCCTGGAAACATTACAAGTTCATACTCTTAGGTATCAGTTCAAAATGTAGGTGACAGCCATGTTGATTAACATGCGTCCCACTCAAGAGTTTTGTTTACTTTGTTGAAGCCAGGATGTTTTTTAGGTCCATTGAGTCATTGCACCAGTATATGGTACGGCAAAGTTTATTTTTCTCTGCGTGTACCACAAACAAGTAGTACACTTTCCAATCAATAAATTTTGATGCGTAAATACTAATTTCCATGGCATTAATTCTAAAAAACGTCAGATGTAAGAATATTGAAATAAAAGATATTTTTCGATATAATTTATGTACAAAATTAGTGGAATTATATTGGCATTCACGAGTGTTGCAAGTTTTAGACCTCGTTGCTCCCCGAAGTGCATGTCATCCATCGCTGGCCCGCGAATCACCCGCAATCGAGCTATAAAATGACTGAAATTGCTGCAGTCAAGTTATATTACATTCCTATAACAATGTTGATGAAGTATTTGCTGTGTTAGTACTACTAGTTTTGTTACTATAGCGCATACATTAATGTTATTAATTCCAATGAGATCACTGAATATGAAAAACAGGAAAATTTAAATGAAATATCTATATCGACGATATACAAAGCTCAAATAGAACACCTTTGGCTTATTTTATTTGATATATTTCTCCAAAAGGACACGTGAACAAATCTACTCTCCAGTCGAATTATTACGTTGCCAGATTATTCAATTAGTCAAAGATATTCTGAATATATTGAAAAATGTTCTATATCTCTCTCTAATTTTTTTTCTCGAGCAGAATGCTGGTCAACCAAAACGAAAAAGCAGTCTTCCTACCAACTGATCTAAGTAATGTCAAGAACATACGTTTGTAGGTTAGCAGGTTGGCGCATTGGGTGTCGATTAGGATAGTGAATTTCGCCTTGGCGCGAAAAAACCGAAATATAAACAAATACGCGAAAATAAACAACAAAGACTGTTATAGTTTCGTTGCTTTTTTTACAGCAATATTGCGTACGTGTTCTGATTTTTGGGCGCGTCAAACCAGAAATACGCGAAATGGAATGCGAGCGCAAGCGCCAACAAAATAACGCGAGCGCTATAAATCCGGACGCAGGCCTTTCGCGTCAGTGTTTTGGCCCGCAGTTTGTGCTCGTTCACAGAATCGAGGATCTGGTTTCGCCTGGAATGTGTTAAGTTTGTTGACGAACAAATGAAGCGTTACTTCAATTCCGCTTAACTACAAATTTTTCACTGTGATAAAAATATTAATATAAACATTTTTTGCTTGACTGATATGAAATGTTCAATGGTTATTAGTCCATATAGTTTTCAGATTTTGATTCAATTAAAAACTTATGCGTATTGTGTTGTTACAGCTATTTAATTGAAATTACATTGTATAAGAAGAGAAATATTTCATAGCTTATAGTCTATGAAGAGGTTGATATATTATATTATGATTATTATGCTCAAATAGCTTGGTTAACATAAAAATACTCAAAAGATGCGGATGACAAAAAACAAAATCAACGGAATTGCGATTATACCTCTCTTTTTTGTCTTTAGACTGCCAATGATCATACTATCTTTTAATTATTAACCTTCAGAAACTTCGGTACAGTCATGTATTTTTTGTTGCCTGATTGAATTGACGTTGTTAGGGCTGGCTTCAGATAACAGGTTCTCTTACCATTCCAGCCTGCTTAGATCTTTTCATAGCAAACACATTGTTGTCAAATATTTGAGTGATGGCGGAATTAAAATAGTAGCACGCCTGAGCACTACCGTTTTGGGTGGATAGAAATGTCTGCCAAGCAGAAATCCGAAAGACGATACCCATTACCATTGCCCCAGTTATATAATAAGAATAATTTCTGTAAATATATTACAGAATTTACTTAATGCTACGCATTGCTGAAACCACTCATAATGAGTTATAATTAATTTATAATTATAATGGAAAAATAAAATATTTCATATGTTAATAAACGTAGCTGATCCCCATTTTTCCACCGGAAGGGAACACCTAGATTTAAATGACGTACGTTAATTAATGACTTTCATCATATTTACATCATTCATTATCATTTTAGTATTATCTCAATAACCATTTGAGATAATAGATTACATGCCTCAAAGGTTTTTTATGAAACTCATTACGCCTAAAATGCGCGATTTAATTTGAACTACATATGTTAGCCACCTTAATCACTTGCGTCACCGAAATGGGGCCGATAGTTGCAGGATTAAAACAATTATTTGACTTCGCACCGAACATTATAATGAAAACACGTTTTGTTTGTTTACCTTTTAGAAATGGCATTCAGAACTATCTTATTAATACAATATTATTATCACATACGAAAAGACCAATTATTGGGAGAGTATGAGGGTGGATGATACAAAATATAATCTACTGTAGAACTAAAGAATAGTTATATAGCTAGAATATCAAGATTTTATAAAAAACAACACCAGTGTACTCCCACTACATACTAGACATTATTGTTTCAAGTCCGTTGGACGTCCAATGTCCGCCCAAAACATTAGTATTTATTATAACGAGACGTTGAAGATGCTGTCTAAAACTCAAACATCAGTAAACCCCTTTGCCCAAAACTGGGCCACTTCTCCACCGATGAAACCATGACCTTAAGGCATATGGTTTCCTCGTCAATCAATCCTAGCCCTTTAGCTCCACTCCAAGTGAAGCCAACGCTCTACGCCACACTGCAAACTGGAGCCAGACGGCGCTTTCACAACACCGCCGGCCAATACATTCTTAATAGTAAGGACACGGCTTCATTGATACGGAAAACGCGCTTGCGAACGTTCGAACAAAATAATTGACAACAAAAAAACCAAGGAGGAAACATTGGGCAACCGATTTTAAGTTATATCCCAAATTTCGAAAAAACACAAAATTAAAAACTTTTCGTCGTAACTGTTCCCTATTAAATTAATACAATTATTAATTAATAACTCAAATATCACAATATGTTTCAATTATTTAACAACTTATATTAAAATAATTGACAGTGTATTGTTGATTAATTTTATGCCCTTAATTTTTTAAATTCATTAACTACATAATAGCTAATAATCGATGTAATATTACTACAATTATAGAATGGGACAAAATTCACCTCCGACATTACAGTGATATTACTTATATAAAACAGATTTCTCAGAATGTACAAAATGTCACTTTATACCGTTGTGGTTTTCACCCATTCATATGGTTTTATTTTCATACAGCAAGATATTATTGGCACTTTCATATTTCGGTAATCATTTTTAATAATTATTAATAATTATTACATTTAAATATTAATATATAACCTATTTATTTATTAAAATTTTAATTAATTTGCTGTGCGTTCCGTAACCTAAATTTTTAGAGCACTGAGTAAGGGTATGAACGCAAAAGTAGGTCTTAATTGCCATAGGAGATAAAAAACATCTATGTGAGGCTTCGTCTGCGGAATAGTTAACGCGAACTTACACAGTATTTCGGACATGTCCAGTTAAATTTATAATCAAACACCAGCTTGGAAACGTACTCGTACCTTGCATACTTTCCATACTAGTACTGAGAGTTAGAAACAATAAGAAAACAAAAATGCCGTACCAAGCCCCAGACGGAAAAAATATGAGTATTCTCTCGTAATTGTCAAGTTAAATTTGTACAAGATATCACATGCACAAAAGTTATAAAATGAAATGTCCGAATAAAAATTACATTGAAACGATCGAAAGTACTGTCTACGACAAGGCAGGATTTTCCTAGGACCAGGTCTATCGGACGCGTCTGGGGAACTCTTCTGTCTAGTCAAAAGAAATATCTAACTTCCTTTTGCCCTGCACCATGTAAATTTCTATTTTAAACTTCTCTCGAATGCGCACGAAACGGCCGGAGAAACTGCTCCCCAGTTGAGTTCTTTTTCGACGTCACACCAGTGACACAGTTCACAGGGACTAAATAAACATTCCATTAAGAAAGGTATTATACGTAAACAAATAAAGATTTACACACGACTTTAATGATACTGGTCATCGTCTTGTTGATCTAACGTCAAGGTCCCAATTTTTCTGATGTATTCCGAATAGGGATTTTACGTAAAAAGTTAAAGATTGTCACTGATCTACTGATTATGTGACACAAAAACTATGCCAGATGATCAGAAGCCATTGGTCTCATTTTCTTTTCCATGTTATAGCTAGTTCGGTTTGTCCAGATTTTATGTGTTAGGGTTTATAATATGGTCTTATTCGCATTAATTACTAATACCAAATTAAATGGTCACATGAAATCAATTTTACACAGCGGTACTAAGATGATTTCAACGTAGCCCTTGGGATGTTTTCAAATCGTCTGGTTTTTGTTACTGGTTTGAAACGCTAATCTTGAATTCTCGCCTTCGTGTCTCCTATTTTTTCCCGCTCGTAGCATTCGTCTCCTCCGAGGACCCTTAGGCACTTAACCCTCATTTTTCCCCGAAAGCCCCCCCAGCGCCCTTTTTTGTGGCCCTGCGAGCGCCCTAGGGGCCTCCATCGCTTCGCGCGCCCCTTCGCCTTCTCTCCGGCCTCCTCTCCCGCTGCCGCCGCCGGAGCGTGCACTCGAAATCCGTGGTTAACAGAGCGAATAAAATTAAGGGCGGCCTTACAGTGTTGCATTATATACAATTTGATTAATCGCAAGAGAGACCGCCCCGCTGGACAGCGAGCTGCCAGAGGGCGCGCTCCCTCCTGCCGCCCCGCCTCGGCTCCAGCCCCGCGGACCACGCCCCCTTTCCCCGGCGCCGCCCCCGCCGTTCCTGACCTCTCGCCACGGGCGGCCCTCCAAAATGGATGCCGACATTTTTTACGCCGGCTTCTCGGGTCCCTCGTCCCTGCCTTGCCCTCGCCCTCGCTTCTAGTCATCACCGTCGCTCTCGCCCCTCGCTCTCGCCCTCGCCCTCGCCCTCGGCCCCTCGCCTCGCCCTCGCTCTCGCCCTCGCCTCGCTCTTACTCTTGCTATCCCCCTCCGCCATTGCCCTCGCTGATAACACTATCGATATCCCCCTCGCTATCGCCACCGAATCGCCATCGCCCTCCGCTCTCGCCCTCGCCCTCGCCCTCGCTCTTACTCTCGCTTACGTTCTGCGCCCTCGCTCTCCGCTCTCACCCTTTATCCCTCTCGCTATAGCCCTCGCTGCACCTTTCGAATTCCCCCTCGCCCTCGCCCTCGCTCTCGCTCTCGCTTTCGCTCTCGCCCTCTCCCCGCCCTCTCCCGTGATCCCGCCTTAACTTTCGCCTTGTCACCTTCGGTTCCCTCCTTAGCACTCGCCTTCGTCATTACCCTTCCCCCTTGGCCCCACGCTCTCCACCTAGCCCAGCCCTAGCCCAGGCCCTAGCCCTCGCCTTTGCCATCCCGCATTTCGCCTTTACCTTTACCTTTACCCTGACCTCACAGTCGCCAACGTACATTACCCCATACCTTTTATAAAATGTTATAAAAGCCGAACGATGAAGGCGTGAATGTGCATGAGATCACATTTTAGTATTGATGCTTTACAATGTAATTAAGTAAATTCGATACATTGTGTATGCATGGCTTTTAAAACGCGCGAGGGTGGCGTTGATCGTCCTCCTGATGCGAGATCCGACGCCGACATACTCGTCCGCTTGTAGGAGTTTTTCTTCCAACCAATATCTCCCACTAGTGCGGACCACTCCAGTCGGAGACAAGCTCTAAGCTGCCGAGCTGGTTCTCCCGGCAGTGTGTGGTAGGGTAGTATCATGTAAGTGTTAAGTAAGTATTAGGAAGTAAAGGGTGGGATGGGACGAGTAAGGAAAGAAATATCACGCGTTCGGTTTGTTTTAGGGGTGCTGGCTCCTAGTTGTAGGTCGGAGAAACCACGGAAAATACGGATCAGAGCAGCCGACTGCTAGAATTTATCCTCCAGACTGCGGATGAATTTCGACCTAGCTATGTAGATACACTTCGATAATTTTGTAGTGGCACTTGGACGTAAGTGAGCTGGTATGGTGTCACCGTAACAACTGATTAAACTCAAGTGCCGTTATAAATAAATACAATTAATGTCATAATATCTGCCATCACTGGGACTGTGTAATCTCTGCCATCTGTCAGAGTTTCCAAAGTATTAGAGAAAGTAGTTTCATTTTCCAGGAAGAGCTGCGGAGAAATGATACAAAATATTGCCTTCTAAAAACCGACGAATGAAGAATACCGCTTTCCAAATGGAGAAATATCCAATGTTTCTTAATTGATCTATCGTAGATTATGGGAACAAGTTTCAAACTAGTTGATTTCGTAAGTACAATAATTTAGAGCCCGGTATTTGCAGTTTCGTCCGAAGCATTGATTAAAACCAGTGTCGTTCAGAACAGTATACTCGCGAGTTTACTATTACATGTTGCAGACGTTCCTTGTGTACGGAGTACCAATATTAGAAGCAAGAACGTGGTTTGGACATGCTTTGGAACGGTGCGCGCGCACTCCCGCAGGAGCGCAACAAAAAAGATCGCACTTAAATCTGGAGCGCAAGTAAGCGCTGACTCAACGTCTATGTTAAAAAGTTTTCAGAATTCCATAGAAAGGAGAAATCAGGAACGGACTTATAAATGCAGAAATATTCACAGCGGTTGTGTTATTTCGGACGAAATGGGAAGTAAGCAAAATCTGCATTTTTTTAGAATCCGTGAGTACAACTACGCCTTTTTTGTATTCTATTTTCTGAAGAACAAAATTCAATCAACTCTTTACACGCCGACATCTCAGTGGACTAGGAATAGGTAACAGTGGCGCGAGAGAGGGAAAATGGCAAGAGTGTTTAAATTTTTCAAAATTGCCTGTTCTAAAACGCATGTTTGGATTTGTATTAATTATATTAACTACAGGTGTACGCGTATTTTTTGTGAAAAAAAAACAAAACAACATTGACCAATAAAACTAACATACAAGAATTCAGAGACTCATCAAGCAACAACTGTACTGGACGAAGAACAACAGTTACTTTTATACATATAATTCTTTCAAACGCGTGAAACAACACACTTGCATGAGACATGCGTAGTAAAGTCCTACATCATTTTGTCGAAGCAATTTAAGTAATTTATTGTACTGGGATATAATTCTAAATCATTGTGACGGTTTGGAATGGAAGATTGGAGAATTATATTAAAAAACAATTACGGTGTCTGTCTGGGTGTTCAGGCAAATTTCTGAGAATGTCTGAACCTGATACCGTCATTGGCGGTCTCAGCCGTGCTTCTTCCCTACAGCTATGCCGTAGCACGACTATTGGTATTTTCTGTCGCTGTATAATGATCCGGGCATTTGATGCGCGCAGGACAAGCGTGTGTAATATTTCGTCCGTGTCGGCAGCAACGCGTCACGCTGAGCCGGGCGGGGAAGAGATGACAGTCACGGGGGTGCGGCGATGCGAGAGAATGGAATTGGGCTTGGCGGAGTGGGGTGGTGGCGAGTGAGGGGCAAGATGTGTAGGGTAGATCAGAGTGAGGATCAGGGACCCGACAGAACGTGACGGGAGGAGGAAGTGTAAAAAAAAGGAACGGGAAGGGCTTGGTTGGGCTGAAGGAGGAAATATTAGGAGAAAAATTGTGTACGATCTGTGAAATATCTGTGAGTTGGAATGTGTGACGGGGATGAGGAAGCGATGAGGAATAAGGGCGGGAGGCAGTAATGCGGGGAGAGTGTGGCGCGGGCGGACTAAGTCGGAGTGAAGAAGCGGGGAGGGGAGTGTCAGATGGAGAGGAGTGAGGCATATAAGGGCAGCGAAAAATCATGGGGGAAGTAAGTCGGTGAGGGCAGGCGATGGTGCTGGTCGCGTGAAAACAGGGCAGGATAGCGAGGCGGGGAGGAGCGGGGCGAACGGAGCACTTCATATTCCTGGCAGCTCTTCGCCTCCGTCGCGTCGCGTCGTCGCTGCGGGGAGGAGCGGCCCGGGGCTGAGAGTGCGCAACTTTTTGCGGAGGCCGCCTCCGCTGTGCGGCCGTACGTGCGAACGAAGCGCCGCGCCCTCGCCTCGCGCCGGCCTCCCCTGGGCCCGTGTCGCGTACCCCGCTTTCCCTCTGGAGTGCGGGGCTGCCAGGCGGCGGAGGTTTCGTGGAGGGACCACTTGGAGATTTGCACGAAATATGCTAAAAATATATATTTATCTCTAATCCAAATTAAACGTTACAACTTATTTATGCTGAATGGAGAAATGAATTCTTGTTATGAATTGGAGGAGAGGGAGATTTTTTTGTTTGAAATGGGTGGCCGTCATGAATCAACTACCCCAGGCCCCTGGTTTTCTTTGAGGGCCCCTGGTCCACACTTCTTGGGCAACATTGTTCGATTCCGATGGCTGACTGGAGGGGAACAGGTGCCACAATCGGATTGGAGCGGAGTGGTCATTAGGAGGATCGGGCGGTCTGTTTTGAGCTGATCGAAGCTGAGGGTATCCAAACGCGCCGTGCTTAAGACGCTAGCTGAAGGACTCCGTGCCCCCAGCGGGAACTCCAGCCGCGCCGGTCGCGGGGCGCGTTTGGCTCCCTCGCAGCAGCCCCTACGCCGCGGGGGAGCTCCGCAATTTTATGCGGAGCTCTGGGCTCCCTCCCCTCCCCCCGCCCCGCCCACTCCTGTTCCCTCGCCCGCCGCGCGCGTGTTCTTTGTTCCACAGTCTCGCCCCCTGGGCGCGCCACGCGCCAGACATCAGCGCGAGTGTCTCGTCCGCCCGCCCCTCCATCTAGGCTCCACGCCCCCGCCCCGCCCCCTCACCCGCGCTCTCCTGCACGACCTGCCTCCCCCCCCCCTGCGCGCGGCCTCGGGCGCAATGGCGCGTGCTGCCGGTGCCGCCTCTTCTTTCACGGGCCGTTCGCCGCCGCCGCCAGCCCGTTCCCCGCCGTGTGCAGAATTAATAAGGTAGGGCCACCGGCGACGCGGCCCGCGCGGGCGCCGCGAGGGCGGAGGCGGACCGGGGCGGTCCCAATGCGGACGGCGGCGGCGGCGGCGCGTTGGCGGGGGTGGGAGCCGTGGCAGTGGTGGCGACAGCCGATGCGGGCTGCGCGGCCCAGGCTGTCCGGCCTGCTCGTGGATGGACGAACCTCCCGAACAAGCTGCTGCTCTGCATTCTCGGCGGAAACTCCTGAGTCGCGTTAATCGTTATTGTGAATAAATAGAGCCCAAACGGAAGGCAAATTATTAAGTTCTTGTCACGGAATGTACTCATGCTCGAAAAGAAGTCTTCAACCAGTCAATTTTATTTTATGATACACCAACAATTTTATGATATATTATTAAATTGTCATTATTATTGTTTGTATTATGATTGCTGTTGCTGATATTTCTTATTTTCCTTTGCAATTGTGATTATTGTATTTTCTATTGGATCGCATGTTTATCATTGTAATTAACCACCGTATCATACACCTTGTGGTTCGCAATGCACATCTTTTTTCTGCTAAAGCAAAATTTAGACTGGCTTGATTATTCAGACTTAGGAAACGGACAATAAATTGTAGTTTGGAAATTATGCGCATGTCTCGATGAATAAAATTGAAGTGTGAATTGGAACGCACTCGCCTCGTGTGTAATGATTCCAATCCATCTGCGTTATTTTCTACGCATAATTTTCCGAAGTAACACGAAAGCTGCTTTATATGCTTTTATGATATTTATTACCATACCCATGCGTCTTTAATATTGCCACCCTGGAATTCTGTTCCGTTTATTTAATAGAAATATATTGATTTATTTTAGTTATCTCTCTTAAGACAACCATTTTGTATTTTCTTAGTATTAAAAATACTAACTCAATAATAGAATAAATCAAAATTTTATCCCGAAAAACCACATTTTACATGTAATTATGTCGGATTCAGATGTGGTAAATTGTTGTAATGTGCAATTAGTCAAACGAAAATAATTGAAACTTGCTTCAACCTTATGTTAGCTTGGTCCTGATGTTTTGGGCTTTTTGATCCTTTCCTTGTTTTAGCCAAAGGTTAATCCGCCAAAAAGTTGGTGAATGTGAAGCTGTTAGAATCCAGAATAAATTCATGGTGGAAGTGCAACTGCGGAAGTTGTCCCCTCGCTACCTGGTAGTCGTTTGGCGGCCTTTCGCCGCGTCTGTTCGCTTCCCTCTTTCACTGCTAGAAAGTTATACCCTACGCAGGACGTTGCTCAAAAGTTGGAAATTACATTTGGGCGGGAATTTTTTAAAACGTTGAAGGGGCTGTCTCAACCGGCACGGAGCTTGGCGCTCTTCCTGCGCTTACCCCTCGCGACCACACCCGCCCTGTCCTAACACACAAAAGCTACGCCCGTCTCCGTCCTCTCCTAACGTGTCCCGTTCTGTTCCCCTCCAGCGGCGTTTGCGCTGTTCCCGCGCCGATCCCTCACCTTCTGCTCGTAGCCGCTCTCTGCCTCTGGAGCCGTCCTTTCCCATGGCTCTTTCTCGTCCAATGGGTTGCGTCTTGTTTTCGACATCTCCCCTAACTATTTCCCTCTCGTCACTTTCCGTTCCGTTCCATCCCATCCCACCCCCATCCCATCCCATCCTATCCCCATATCATCCCGGTACTCTCCCATCCCATCCATCCACATCCATTTCCATCCCATCCACCTCATCCCATCCCGACACGACACGACCCGTTCCATGCATCTCTCGTCCCGTTCTATCCCTCCCGATTCACCCGTCCCACCTACGCCTATCGTCCATTCCCGTCCCGTCTTGTCCCATCTCCCACTCTCCCCTCCCTGCCCCTTTCTCAATCCTATCCCATCCCTCCCCGACCTGTCTCGCCCCATCTTTCTATTCGTGCCTTAGCCAGTCCCGTCCCTCCGCCTCGCGACCCGTCTCGCCTTCCACACTTCTTCATTTGTTCTGGTCCAAAGTCGTCTCTTCCAGACTTTCATCCCGCCCCACCCGTGCCAGCATTGACTTCCCAGGCCGCGGCGCTTCGTATGCACCCAACCTCTTCCCATCTGCCTCCCGTCAGCACTCCACTTGCACCCTCTATAGAAGGCGCTCGGTCCCTGTCGCACCCTTACATCGCCCTCTTCCCAGCCTTCCGGCAAGAAGCCGCGGCCAGATTGACCTCTATTCATATTTAGCAGCATCCCCGACGCCACCAGCCCAGTTTGCTGGAGATGAGACGGGATTCAGATTCTTCTTTCGCACCCTCTTTACTGCATCTTCTCATATACATCGTCATCCTTCATATTCTGATTTGATTCTTTTACTTTTAGCGCAGAAAAAATTCGGAATAGTATTGCTTACGTTTAATTTACTCCCATACCTTTTACAGTCCCGTTTTTACTGCAGTAAACTGCTCCGTAATTTGTCAAATAAAGAAACCAACTGAAACAGGAAACTGTTAAATTGATTTCTACTTTCTCGCCTTACCTCGTCAGAGGGGAAAGCATTGTAATGACGCACGGGGAAAAGGCGATTTTTAGACAGAAAAAGTCTTATTGCCGGGCCTACTGGTGGCAACGAAAAAGTGGATAAATCGTCTTATATGTAGCATATTAATTCCTTTACCGTGGAATGTAGTTAAAATGTGGGTTTTGGGGATCATTGATACCGAAAAATCAATTGAAAGAAAAAGCTTTCTGTCCATCCATTTGACCATCCGTCTGCCCATCTTCGTCTTGCTTTTCTTTCTGCAAGATCTTGAATCATTTGTCACTAGGTTCGGTGTCCATCGCTTCTCACGCGATCGTGTTAGATCTCTCTGCACAGAAATCACGAAAGCATCCGCCTCCGTTGCCGTTTGTTTTCGTAGCGCCCCTCTCTGTGGAAGAAGATTATTTTTCTATTTTTCATCGTCTCATCTCGCACCCCCCAGCGCTCGCTTGCCTCCTAACTGATGCGAGTTTCGCGTCTACGAAGTTATCCAATCTTTCCGACGACGCGCCGCCAGACTTTCGCTTGTCGCCGCTCCATCACTACTCACCTCCGCTCTTATCTCTGCGACGCCCCCCCCCCTCCCCGCAGCCGTCGCATCACTCCATTCCATCTCCATGCCGTGCTACATCCGCAACCTCTTTCAACCTTGGACGTGCAAAGCATAAAAGAAGAGAGACAAGTTTAGGTGGCTCAGGGCATCAATTGATGTCACTACAGTAACTCTGACCGAGGAATCTAGGGCTTGAGTTACGATGGTGGCAGGATTTTCGACTCTAGCTTGTGAGTTAGGTGGAATTCAGCCTCTGTCGGGAGGAGAATTGCTGCTCTCATTGGAAGTTTTCCATGGTTTCTCCCATCAATTGCAGAAAACTTCCCTAACAAACGGGCCACGGACCGCGCGCGATCTTTCCTCCGTCTTCCTTGCCCTAACCTCATCCCTTCCTTACAAACACACTTACATGCCCTACACTATTACATACTGGGAGACATCTCGGGAGCTTAATGCTCGTTTCGGCTGGAAGAGGGGGGTATGTGGAACTGTATACATTGTTCCAGATGATTTGAAGAACGTCTTTCCCAAATGTCATTATTAATTTCTCAAATTCTCAGTTTAAATAAGGTGAAAACCAGTAAATCATAAGAAAGGAAAAATATTTTATTACGTAGGGTTACGGGACTTCTTTCAGAAGGGAGAAGAATTTCAGTGGAGCCTCGGTCCCGTGTTCCCCTCTAGGTACGCATACTTTTTCAAAGTCGCCGCCTCTCCTTCATACCGTCACACTTCCGCGCATCAAAGCATAACCAAACACTCACACCTCCAATAAGCCTCACTCTTCCACGCCGTCCCCAAATTCCTCACCGCTCGAATACTCAAACCTCAATGCCATTCCATACCTCCACATTCTTCTGGTTCTTCACATCGTCCCACACAATTACATCTTCTCACGCTTCCACACTGCATCATGTTCCACTCTTTCACGCCGACTCACACTTTCACGCCGTCCCACAGTTCCACGCCGTCTCACACGTCCACGACTTCCACGGCGTCTCACACGTCCACAGCGTCTCACACGTCCACAGCGTCTCACACTTCCACGGCGTCTCACACTTCCACGGCGTCTCACACTTCCACGGCGTCTCACACTTCCACGACGTCTCACGCTTCCACGGCGTCTCACGCTTCCACGCCGTCCCACACTTCCACGCCGTCTCACACTTCCATGCCATCTCACTCCCAAGTGTCACTTCCCCGCCTATTCGCCAGCACCCTTTTCCCAACCGCTCACCCTACTCTCCTCATTCCTCAGTGCAAAATACAGCAATGGCAGCGCGGCATCCGTCTGCACCGTTTCAAGTCGATCTGTTGCTCGCACTTTCCCATTCCTTCCGCGCGCCGATTTTTCTCTCTTCGGAAGTCGCTCATCGCCCCAGTCGCTCGCGCGCGCGGCGGCGGCAGCAAAGCACGCTCGGCCCACTTAGCCACTCGCGTTTTCGGTCTTTTGTGCGCGTTCTTTTGCTTTGTGCGCCGCCGCCGCCGCCGCTGGGTGAGCGGGAGGGAGGGAGATGGAAGGAGCAGTTGCGAGGAAGGGGTAGGAGTTAAATTCCATCTCTTTTTCTCTTCCCCACGTGGGTATTCGACCGCGTCACTCTCAACACCCCGCTCCCATCACCACCTTTATCTGCTCTCTCGCCTCCCCCTGACAGCCCCGCCCCCGCTTCGTCCTCACCGCTTCCTCCGTCCGTGCCACTACCTCCGGCGTAGTCCTCACCGCCACCACTAACGTGCCCGCCCCCAGGCCAGTCTCCTTCCCCGATTCCTCCGTCTGTGCCACTACGTTCGACTTAGTCCTCACCACCACCACCACCACCACCACCGTGCCCACCCCCTTGGTTCCCATCTCCACCGCCTCCGCGGCGCTCCGTTCGATATTAAGTTACCTTGGGCTTCGGCATTCGGAGCGCCGAGACTCGTTGGGGGCGGATGGGGTGGCGGAGGCGGTGGCAGCGGCGGATTGGGTCTCGCTAATTCGATGAGGCTCCAATTGGGGGCGCGGCGCGGGGCATGCCGGGCGATGGCGCCGACCCCCTCCCCTGCGGGGCGAAGCGGTGGGCCGCGCCCGGGAATAATGAGCGAGCGACGCCGCTCCCTCGCTTCAGTTGCAGATAAGACGCTCCAGCGCTCTTCTGCTCAGCCGACAGGCACGAAGCATCGGGCCGCCCGGGGGCGGGGGGCGCGGGCCGCTTTTCCTTTGGGACGGGCTAAATGCCCTTTCTGCGTAATGTTGTAGGGGAGCGTAGGGGCACGTCAAGGTGCAGCTGCGTTCGATACTCGTATTACACTCTTGGGTAGTTTTAAAATAGGGTTGGAATATACGGTTTTTAAAGAAAATTAATACAACGAATGGATCTTGGTGAAAGATTACTTACATAGCCATCCCTGGCGACGTATTTCACTCAAAAGCGTTATTCAAGTGTCACTCTATTGCTTTAAAATACTTTAAACAAAGTTTTAGGTCATTCTAGATCCTAAACTGCGATGCCTTGTTGCCCTGTGAATGCAAAAAGAGGGGTTTTCTTTTTGCCTAATAGTGGAGGGTCGTATAGTAGTACGGGAAAGTCGATACTCATGCTACACATCTGGGTACTTTTTAAATGTATTGGAAAAATTTAATACAAAAATGGATCTTGTTGAAAGGTGCCCACAGCATCTGATAGCATTCACCTAGATAATATCAAATTGTCGCTGTATTACTTTACAAGGTTTTTAAAATGTCTTCAATCACTCATGTTCATAAAAAACGAAATTTTGATTTAGCTTGTACTAATCGGGTGGCAGGTACGAAGCCCTGAAGACCTGAAGACCCCTGGAGAGACAAAGAGCGATTTCCCTTTGGGGTGAACTAAATGCCCTTTTTGGGTAATACTGCAGGGAACATAGAGTCATGAAAAAATGTCGAGCTATATTTGATACTCATATTACACTCCAGGGTACTTTTAAAGTGCGTTGGGATCTTGGATTATCTTTTAAGAAATTTAATCCATCAAATGGGTCTTGTTGGAAAGTTCAATGCTTAGTTTCTCTCTAGAGACCCTTGATACTTATACGTAGTAGACTCCAGGGTATTTTTAAAATAGGGTGGAATAATCGTTTATTTTTTATGTTATATAATACTTCATTGGAATCTTGTTTATTGTTCACAACTTTTGTCCCTTATGCCCTATTGCACTCTATCCAGTCATTACATAAAAGTCTCTGTACCTCTTTTCAATTTCTTTAAGTCAGCTTTCAATCGCCCATAAACTCTAAATAAGAATTGCTGTATTAGATAGTGCCTGTCACTTAGAGAAAAGTAATCTTATTCCACATATTTATGTACGTTATTCTTAAATTAATGATATGGTGTACCAATTGAAAAACTAATATCGTTAGTGTATTGTAATAAAAATATTGATTTAAATTAGTTGTAATGGAAAGTTTAAGAGATGCAGTATTTTTTGGTCACACACTATTTTTGAATGAATAAAACTTTAATTAACCAAAGTAGAGATATCAATCACCAAAGTAGAGATATCAATCATTCAACATACCTTGAATAACTAATTTATAAGGGCGTATGTTAACACTTCGATCATTGCAAACTAAATTATATCTATAAACTGCCAATCTCTTACTGCCGTGACACTGCATCCTTTTGCATCCTGTGCACTTCTATGTCATTCAACAATTTCACCAGTGTTAGGAGCGTGAAGTATGATGTATGCGTTCCCCCCGCCAATTTTCCCCTATCCAATTACGATGGAGAGGCGGGAATTTATTCAAAGATTCGGGTACAATTTAGCAGCAGCCGGCAGAGTCCCTCTTGCTCTTATCGTCGCCCTTTCGGAAAGAAGCTGTAGGTGGGGTGCTTTCAACTGAGCTGCGAAGAGAGCGAGACGATGAGGCCAGCCGCCTCCTGGGGCCTCCTCCGAAGGCAAGGCTCAAGAACGCTGTCGGGCGGCGACAGAAGCTGCGGCACGGCGACCTCTTTCATCGGATAAGAGGCGGCGAGTTTTGATCTCCGCGCCGGGACTCCGAAGACGTCTCCAGCCTCGAAACTTGACACCGCCTCCCGAGTCTCGGCCGTTCGTGTCGGCGTAGCGGTCGTTATGGGTTCAGCTGAAAGTGTCGGGACAAGGGTGGTTGTAAGATGTCTCTCAAGCAGTTTCTCGCAGCCAACTGACACTGCTCATCGGAAATACAAAAAAAAAAAAAAACGACATCACTACATTAAGTCCTCTCAGGCTACTGAAATTTATTCTTTTGCCTCCTGCTACTTGGAGGCTACTAAATTCCATGGTGGTAGAAGATATCTTGTGGTAATCCATAGTGTGGTAAAGGAAATAATCTCCGCACAACTTTTGTGAAGATTATTTCCTTTACCATATTTAAGGCTACTGCATTTAACATTGATTAATGGTAGAAAAAAGCTAGTACTCTGATCAAACAAGGTTGTTATTGAGAAAATTTAATTTCTAATAACAGTTTTTACAGATAACGCTTCTTTATGAATTCTGGGAACCGGTATTTACTTCGTGGTTTTTATAAGCCACATCAGTTCATGTTTGTTTGTTTTTTTGTTGTTGTTTTTTTGCACACTAAAATAAATAGTCTGGAATCCAGATATTTTAGTGCATGAAGCCTTTTTAGCCTTCTCGTGGAAAATATATTCTAATTGATATGAGATTCCCGATTAAAAGATGAGATCATGAAAGAGTAAAAATGTGCTGACACGTTTTTCCCTCATTTATAGGAAAGACATTTGTCCCCATTCGAGGCAGTTCTACTGCATCTATCTATTTCTTCACCCCTACTTTCTTCACATCAATTCACTATCACCGTCGAAACATCCTTCCCTACTTCTATCGGCCTTTGCTCGCCTGCACATTATCCTCCCTTTCGTTACCTTCCAAATCGGTACTGCATCATTACTTCATTCTTGCAAGCCTTAACAGCTTTACAAGTACCTGCATATCTCCTCCACAACACCGCAGACCACCTTTTCAGATCTTTTCACAACCTCCGTCTCTCTTATCTCCCAGCACCTTCGCAGCGTCTCCACCAACCGCAGTGTGGCGCCCTGCCCGAAGGCCTGCCTAATGAAGGGGAACATGGAAAACGCCCACCGCGCATGCGCCCTCCTCACGCCATCGACGCCGGCGGCGGCAGCGGCACTTCGCCGTGATATGGTAATGAGGAGCCCTGGGGATCCCCAAGCGCAAGCAGCGGGTGGGGGAGGAGGCAATTGATTGAATAAATTGATTAGGGATTCCCGACGCGTCAACTGCTAAGGTAATTAGTCCCATAAGTGTAGAACATGCTTTTATAGGAGGGGCGGGGATCTTCCCCCGCTGGCTGGCAAGTCCAGCGTTGACCTACGTCTTCTTGCTAATATTTTCCTCGACGAGGTATCTCCAACCGGTCTCAGCTGACATGTGTGGTCGTCTAGTGCATGTTAGTGTAAGCCACCAGCGGGGCACCGCCTCCGCCAGAACCACTTCTAAGCTCGCGACATGTATGGTAGTGAAGTGCGTGTAAGTTTATATGCGTGTAAATAAGGGGTGAGGATAGGGAAAGGTAGAGGAAGGAAAGATCGCGCGCAGTCCGAGTCCCGTTTGTTAGGGTCCTGCTCCGGGATTCGCCTGGTGTTGATCGGAGAAACCACAGAAAGTCGGCCGAATTCTCATCCAGACAACGGCTGAACTCGACGTAGCTGTCTAACCAGTGTGGATTAAGATGCCTGCTTCCGTCGGGGAGGAGGCACGGAATGCATTGTATAAGATCAGATTTCTAACTTTTTCCAACATGTCAAAAAAATAAAGAAAAGCATTATAATGCTAACACATATCCATTTCTTATATTAATGTTTTATGATATCTGTTTATTTTCAAGTTTTCTCCACACGCTATCCGTGTAGTATTTAAATATTTAAATTTTAATGTTTTAAAACGGTATCTTCTCGACGAAATTGTAAGAATTTCATATTGCCAATGTGGGGGAAGAGGAGCGTCGAAAATTAATACTTTTCAAACAAAATGAGTACTTACGCTATATCAGACTTGCATCTAATAGCAATCACTACCTATAAGACTTGGAATCTTTTCAAGCTATACTAGAAAAAAAACTTGTGATGGGATTAAGAACTTATTATCTCTTAAATCCAGAGGCACAACGATTACTCCATGGCACCACTACGATTACCCCATGGCACCCTCCTTCATTTCACAACCCCTCATCAGGCACATTTTTCACGTACCCAACCGTCGCTTGTGCCCCCGACAGAGCATGTGCTGTGCCTGGATTCCGGCTCAATGCGAAGGGCCGGAGTCGATCCCTGGCCGCCACTCCGCTCCTCTCCGCTCCTCTCCGCTCGACTTCGTTAGCATCCTCCCCGCGACGGCGCTGAGGCGCGACGGTTCTCGCCTCCCGTGTAGACACGTGCGCTCTACGCCGCGTTCTGTGGGTTCATCCGAGGTCGCTACGCACCGGCCGCGTTCTGTTACTGGGCGAGGCCATTGTCAATGGTGTCATTGTCAGTACTCACCAGGAGACCAAGTGTAAAAACTCGAATTTTGTTATATATATTAATTTATAAAAAGACATGTGCGTTGAATTCTTAATGTTGAATAAGGCGCGATAAACTCTTAATGTTCTGAACCAATATCGGTGAAGAATTATAAGAAACAATAATTGTTATTATAGACTGTCTTCTGGCTGACTTCTTAAAATATTTGCAACGTTTCGAACCCTACATGTTTGGGTTCTTTTTCAGGTATATATTTTTGTATACAAACAACAATTATTACACTTGGACCAATATGTTCAAAACCACTACAAACAAAATTATTATTTATACAGATTACCATGAGTACCCATTTTTCATCACCTTTTGTCAAGATAAACAAATAGATTTGTTGGATGAGAATTAACCCAACATTTTACACGAAGTCCATATAATTTACATTTGGATGAATACAATGGATGTCTACGTGAAACTCAATTTGTATTAAGTTATTACGGTCTTGGATTACGGTCTTTTCAATTTAACAATATTTATTAACTTAACTGAAATTTACATAGGTTAGTTGGTATTACATAAATATTTTTTTAGTCAACTGTACATAGAATCACATTCCGATCATCTAAACAGTATTTTGTAACAATGTTATAATTTCTTATTGTCCGTTTTGTGTGAATGTATCATTTCGCACATGAGACGTCTCCTGTAGTTCTTTTCTTTGTCTAATGTTATAACCTCATTTCAGTTCATTATGCGTTGGTGTTGTAATGTGTGTTTAGTGATGGTGTTGTTTTTGTACTGCGGAAGTTTGATATTGTTCACGTATTCCTTGATTATAAAATTGAGTGATCTTTTGCTTATGCATATATATTTATCTTTACACCCTTTCTAGCTACAATTTATCTACTACACTATATTATGTATGTCATTCTTGGGTATGGGAATTTTTTTCCTTACAATGAACTGGTTTAATTTTTTATTCATTTTATATACCACTCTTATGTTGTTTCCCGACAAAAAAGTTTTTAATTTTGTTAGCTATTTTTTTAAAGTAATGTAAGGATATCATGTTTGAGGGGAGTTGTTATCCATATCCCAAAATTTGGTATGTGGCAGTTGGATGGCACTATCAACCATATTATATATTCCTGTTTTATTTTTAATATAATGATTAGAAAGATAATTTAAAAATATTCTAGTGTCAGTAGGCTTTTGATACCAAATAGTGATAGTTTTACCATTTTATTAATAATGGCTAAGTATAAGTAATTAATCTGGTTGTTGTTTTCCATTTCAAGAGTAAAAGTTAGGTTAGTATCATAGTTATTAAAAGTCTGGAGAATGTTTGTAATTATTTGAGTTGGTATCACACGTATATCATCTACATACCTGACAAACAAGAGTGGTGTAAAATCAAGTTTGTTTACCCTCATTTTCCAAGTCTTTCCTGACTAGTTGTGAAATTAATGACAAGATAGTACTGGAGTGCCACATATTTGTTTCTAGTTCTTATGACTGAAGATAAAAATATTATTGTTTACTACGAAACTTCATATTTTTAATTCACTTATTGGATTTTGGAAATTTGAAGTTAACTAATTCCATCTTTTAGCCAAGCTTTGAAATATAAGGTTATGTAAGATGCTGGTGAAAAGGTTTTTCCCGTCTAGGGACTCCATAATGTGGTCTGTGGGAATGTTTATATTTTGGATTTTGTTGATTAGTTCTAAGATATTTTATTGCCTGTTCATTTAACATATATTTTAATTTATTCAATACATTTAGTAAATTCGTAACTTGAATTTATGTTATATGTGATAACTCTATACCTTCCATACTGTTTGTAAATTTTTGGAAGTCCATAAGTTCTTCCTATTATTTGTAAAGATGAACTCAAAATGTTGGTAAATAGATAAATTGAGTTGATCACAAATAAATTTTGTAGGGAAGTGTTTTATAAGTAGAGGGTGAAAGCATACCTTTGCATGGTGAAAAATTATTGAAATGGATGAGAAAATGAAGTAAAATAATTGTGTCAGATATTAATGGCACCTTTCCGTCTGACACTATTTATCAAGAACTACTCGAATTCTACTAGAATTCAATAAAATTATTTTAATTATATAGTAATTGCCTTGACATAGAAATAAAGATAAATTTCAAACTTTTCTTCATAACTAAGTGAGAAGAAAAAATTAAGAAAAGAGTACGTTTTACAACGTGATAATTGATTTAGTATTGGTATAAGATATAAAATTTCATGAAAAGAAAATACTCAATACATGAATTTAAGATTTTTAGTTTAGATTTGTTTATAGTTTTTCGTTAATAGAATATAGTAGTAAAACGAGTGAAGTTCGAGAACTCCAATTAGAAAAAAATATAAATCATTTTTTAATGAGAATGTAAACGAAGAAGATCGGGTATTTCCAGATGGAAGTGGTACACAGGTGATGAGCAGGGCGGGACAGAGCGGGGATACAAAGAATAGATAGAATTAGGCTCCGTCGCTGGGCGTGAATAAATGGAATTCCTCGTCATATGTAATAAATGATTACGATAAATAGTCTGGCAATAAGGGGTACTTCGCCTAGTACGTATATATTAAAGTAATGCATTTTTTACTTAAATCAAATTTTTATTAGAATAGATTTTACTTACATGATTTATATTAATATTTAAAAGTTTAAATAGGATTTTCGTGTTTAAATTAGATTATAAATAAATAAAAACCCTTGACGTCATATTTATTAAATTGATAAAATATAGGCAACTATTATTTAAGAACCTTTCGAGCTACAAATGATTATTAAAATAATTTAGTGTTAATTTTTAATTTTTAGTTTATTTATTAATGGAAATTTGTGGCAAATATTTACGTGATAACGTATGTGGACGATTTACATGTCATTGTTTAAATTATTTCTAAAAGCCATCAATATTTTGTATATTAGTAATCAACATAGTCAAACTAATACAAAATATCCTATGTTAAAACACTAGTCAACTTGAAATTTTCTCATATATTTTACTTATTTTAATTAGTAAATTAATTATTTTTTTCATTAATAAAAAAATCGTTTGAAGTTAAATTATTATTCAGTAAACAACCAGAGATACAGCAAAAAGTTTGGTTTTACTTATCAAGAACTATATTCCACAACTACTTGTGTATTAAAGTTGAGTTACCATTACAAATTGTTGTTCATTGTTAAATGACTACTTAGTGCATTTTATCAATTGAAATAATCGCAGGCAACAAAAAAACCCTTGATTTGGGAAAATTGCTATGCAAAGTAGGCAAACATGTTGTGTACTTTCAATAAGTGATTTAAAAAATGAGTTGATTCTAAATCAATTATTTAAATAATTTTTTCTAAATCGTTCCTCCCCTACCGCGTAGGGGAGAACTCGGAAGTGAAGACCAAACGTACTACATGTGTGCATTCTTTGTTACCACTAGTAGCAATTCCATTCAGAGTTAAACTTATAAACCATTACGAATTTTGTCACTCTCAAGGTAATATACCGGTCAGCGCTCTAGCTTTCCGCCACTGGGTGGCGGGTAGCCAATAAGAATCACTCCCTTGTGGAAAAGAATCACTTGGTTTTGTTGAATGTTTAATTAAAATCAGATCCAATTAGGCAGTTTGTACGGCCACCATGAGTGGACGCAAGTCTCCTTATAATAATAGTGCTGCAGATCTTGCTGTTGCATTGCGTAAACTTTCGCGTGATGATGCCACCGGAAGCGACCTCAGAGATGCCATTGGGCGCCCGAAAGTATCGCATACACACTGATAAAAAGTTGAAATATGAAGAGAATTGGTGTGTAACATATATTATAGTTCATATTATCTTTAAAACGTTGCTGGTTTGAGATTTGGTTCCAAAATAATTTACAATTTATCTCAATTCACTCACAAAATACTATGTGAATGTAAATGAGTTTAGAAAACAATTACCTTTCTTATCACAACTATATTTGATCTTAGTTCCATTTGAAAAGTCAATCTCTCTATCATGATAGTTTGAAATAATTCTAGATGCGGGAAATCGAAGTTCTAAGAAATTGTACTGCATGAATGTTCCCTTGACTAGAGGAAATATCAGTTGTTAGAATATTGATTTTTCTCATTACAAATGAAATGGATTCAAATATATTCAACATTGAAGCTAAATGCCCATTAATTATGAAAACAATTCGTTTTGAATTGGGTTATTTGTAACAATATTATGAATGGCAATTTTTCATTTTCAATTAAGATTAATGGCATTTGAAAAAACCTTGATGTAATTTCACTTGGTTCATTTAGAGATTGAAATGCCTCATTTTGATTTAGATCTGCATTTATATATTCCTATTAATATGTTGAAAATACTTTTCATAACCGGGCCTTTAGTTATGCACAAAATATTCACATAATTTGCTTTCAATGTAATGTGTCTATGTTTATATAATTTTGTGGATTATGAATACTTATAATACAAACTATAGGGGTCGAGTAGGTCAGAGGGTAGGACATGAAGGGCGGAGAATGTTGGAAAATAGGTGATGCGGCAGGCCAAGATATCAAGTGTGCATGCTTTCTGTTTTTAATAGAATCTGCTTTTAACAGAAGTAGAAAAAGGGTACCTCCTTGACACAGAAGCAAAGTAATGTGCAAAACTATCTGTTCATTATTCACATAATTTTTAATTTGTTTCAATCAGACCTCCACAAAAGTTTCCAAGTTAATTGAAGATTTATTGGCTCCCTTGCTATGATTAGATTTAACTTTTTTTATTGATGTGTGAAAGAATGAGACATTATAGTTTTTCGAAAACTCAATCATTTTCTGTGAAAACTAGCTCAAAATTCCGTATTTTTAGAAACATTCAAAAGCCATTATCTCGAAAACGGCTCCAGCTTTTTTCTTCAAAGCTGTCGAACGGATAGTGCAAGTTGCACACTTTAATATGACGTTAAGTGCATTTCGAAGATTTTTTTGTTTTTTCAAAAAATACACAAATTTATTTTTATATCTCTCAAGAAGTTAATATGCATATTTCCAGGAATTTGTAAACTCTATTGCATTTAGAAGTGAAAATGCTTCAAATAACTTTATTGAAATTTTTTCGAAAACTCAAACATTTTCTTGGAAAAAGACCTCATTTTGAATTTCTAAATGAGAGAAAATGGCGCTTAAGCGCCATTTTCTTAAGAAACGGCTCCAGATTTTTAAATGAAAATTGCCATTTACGACGAGGTTTTACTTTTATTCACTATTTTTAAAATAGTATTTCCGTTCTACAATTAGGAAATTGGAAAATTGAAAAAAAAAATAAAAAATGTACTTTGGGTGGCGATAGGTGACAGCTGGAAAGATTATTTAGCAAGTGAGAATAGCTATCTCAGACCAAAGGAAAGAGAAAAGTAATACGAGAAAGTCTGTGCCATTGTGTAACTCCACTAGTTACTATAAATTTGCTCTGAGTTATTCACACTTCATTTCATAAGTTAAGGTGATATTATGAGGCATGAGCTTATACCAAAGTATTGTGAAACCACTCAAATTCAACAACAAAATTCTCAAAATACAAGAGCAGATACACAATAATGAATGATAAAAAAAACCGCAAGGGCGTCAGAAACATTTGCTTTAGTTTATAAAAGAAAGATAATCGAATCATAACAATCTCACCTTGGACACGTTCTTTTACCTCACATGTATGTACTGTACACAGGATTATGCTTACTCCGCTGATAAAAACAGTGCACACAATTCCGCGATATCGAGAAACACAAGAACCCTCCGCCAAGACATTGATTTATCGGCGCAGAGACAACGAGCACGTGCTACTGGGGAACGAGGAGCAGCTCTGTGCACCTGGGCAGCCCTGCGGCGGCGCTCCTCAAAAGGGGCGTGTGCCGAGGGCGGGGGCGACACCCCCCGCGCTCCTCACCTCCCCCCCGCCGCCAGCACCTCACCGCCCGCGCACCGGCCGGAATGAATCGCTCCGGCCCGCGGACAGAAAAAAAAAGCCGAGAAAAGAGAATGAAAAAATCTGTTGCCACTCGGGGAGAAAGGAGACAAGCGCGAAAAAAAATATCGCTCTACCTTGCTCTCGCTACCCGGACCGCCCCTCCCTTGCCCCGGGCCAGCCCCACCCCACCCCAGCCCGGCCCCTGCTCGACTGACTCGTCTGCGAGAGCCGCCCGCCCCCTCGCTCGCCCCCCGCAGCCGCTCCGCCCCTTCCGCTTTTTTCACTTTCTCCGGGCGAAATTGAATACAAAAAAGGTTCGCGAGTTCTCGCACGCCATTGTCTCCCGGGCGACAGCGGGGTACTCGACTCGCCTCGCGCCTCGCAGTCCTCTCGCCCCTCCTTGTCAGTCTGGCTCTCCTTTTCCCTCATCGCCTCATCATTCTGTGTCGGTTTACCCTTCACCTCCCTGCGCCCAGCCTCTATACTTGCGTCGACTCTCCTCCTCCCCGCTTCTCTTCGCGCCGCCTCTCCACGCCCCTCCAGTTGCAATCCTGCCCCTCCACGCTCCTGCCCGACCCGTCTCCACCCCATCTGTCTCCGCCTCGCCCCGCTATAAGTTGCTCTTCTCCTCCCCGTATCCCTGCGCTCCGCCCTACTTCCCAACGCCCCGCTCTCCCTCGCAGAGTTCACCTCCCTTCTCTGCCCATCTCGACTGCGCCCAACTCCACCTCGCTCCACTGTTTCTCACCCTTCTCCGCCTCGTCCGTCCCTGCCCCGCCCATCTCCATCCCACACATGTCCACCCGCCCACTTTCGCCCCGTTCATCTCTGCCCCGCCCATCTTCGCCCCTGTCCATTTCTGCCTGTCCATCTCCGGTCTCACCATCTCCGCCCTTCCCATCGTCACTGTACCCATCTCCGCCAGCCCATTTCCTCTGAGTCCATTTACACCCCGCCCATTTCCTTCCCGCCCCTTCCTTTCTCTCTTTCTGGACTTCTTTCCGTCCCTTTCTCCTTTTACTCCAGTTATTCCCTACCTATTTCTTCCCCTTCCACCTCCTCTTCACATCTCTAACTTGACGTTCCTCGAAGCACGTCTCCCGCGCCACGCCCATCTCCCCGCCATCGACCCCGCTCCACCCCGAGACTTCCTCGCCCCGTCTGCCCCGCCCTTGGATCGGCATTCACCCCGCGCCCCTGTCTCGCCTGCGCCATTCGCCGCTCTGCAGCCGCCGCGTCGCCTGAGCGTGGGATATATATCGCCCCGTGCCCGATATGCTGAAGGAATTTCAATCTTGATGTCTTCATTTCTCCATTATCGGGCGGAGCAATCTTTCGAGGCAATGGAGCCCTCTCTCGTCCATTTCGTAGAACGTGTTTTTCGGGGAAGTCCCGCTGCGCTAGAAAGCATCCTTTTGCTTCTCTTTCCGGAGCAACTGCCGTCGGATTCCTGACTGTAACGCTCTCTGGCCATTTGAATCATATTTGGTGTGTCTATTTTTCTGGCGGAAATATCGTTTCGTTCTTGTGTATCTTTCTTCTTGTTTAAACTTCATTGCTTTTTCGCCAGTTTTATATCTCTTACTTTCACTGTACTTAAACTTCCAGAAATTCTTACATGTGTTCTTATATTAATTATTGCTTTAATCTATTTACTTATTTTAATGTTTTTTTCTCACAGCATGCATTGTATCTCTCACCAGCGGGGCACCGCCTCCCCCAGAACCAGTTTTAAGCTCGCGACTGGTCTCTCGACATAGATGGTAACGTAGTGCGTGTAAGTGTATGTGTGTGTAAATAAGAGATGAAAATAGGACAAGGAAGAGGAAAGAAAGATCGCGCGGAATCCGTTGCCAGTATGTTAGGGTACTGCTCTGACATTCCCCTGGTGTTGATCGGAGAAACCACGTAAAACTACCGATCAGAATAGCCGGCCGCTAGGATTCTCCTCCAGACAGCAGCTGAATTCGACGTAACTAAGTAGCCAGTTTTGAAAATAGTGCCATCGGGGAGCTCGACAGTTAGGACCTCCCGGTCTAAGGCATTGCTGCAATATCAATTGACGGCCTTAACCACCTAAGCCAGGGCAATGAACTAAAGAATGTCGAAGTTGTTTACAGCTCTTTCAAATTCCTCGCGGACTTCTTCCCTCCGGCAGCTCGACTTTAGCTTGGTTTCTCTTATTTTCATTCCGCCGGGCCGCCAGACATCCGTGTCTTTTGTTGCGATCTCCCATCATATCTTCCACCTCCATGCCCTTAGGAAAGGCACGAGGTGCAACGGAACGAGATAAAGGAAAATGGGGAAGGGTGTAGGTGAACGAGTCGGGTATGGGGAAAACTGCGAGTGGTAAGGATGGCTGGTATGGAGAGGCATAATGGGAGACTTGTCATTGGAGGGAGGGTTGTATAGGGGCGGGACTAGTAGAGGGTAGGAGCGAAGGGGGGAGGCGTGCGGGTGGGAGCAAGATAGGATGGAGAGGAGGGTGTGAGCTGTGGTAAATGACGGGCCGTAGCGGAGCGGGACAAAACTTGACAAGGAGGAGAGGACAGTGGAAGGGTACGGGCAGACGTTGAAGGCAAGTGGTGTGAGCGAAGTGTGGGTGGCGATGGGGCAGAGTGGAGCCGCTTGTGGGCGACAGTGAGAATGGGAGTGGCGGAGACGGTGGTGGATGCATGACGGATCGGAGCGGGGCGAGTCGAGTCGAGACGTGACGTGGAGATGGCAGTGGAAGACGGGCGAAAAGGGCATAGGTGGAGGCTGGTGGTGTAAGGGAAGTGAGGGTGGGGATGAGACAGTTAAGCGGGGGCCTTGAAGGCCGCAGTGAGAAGGGGAGGGGCGGAGACAAGACGGACTGAAGTCGGCGGGACGAGAGTTGACGTGGAGGCGACAGTGGAAGCGTGACGAGAAACGGCAGAGGGGGAGGCGGGGAGGGGATGAAGGGGTGGCGGCCAAGATGTGTCAAGCAGGGAGGGGGCGGGGATGCGGACGCGGCCCCAGCGAGATGGAGCGGGGGAGGGCGGGGGCGAGGCGATGGCCTCCTGGGCCCCATCGACGCACGACGTGCCAACGGCCCGCTCCGAGCCTTCGCCCACTCGAGACGTATAGAGATTGATGAGGCCTAGGCGAATGTTTTCGCTCCGGGATAGAACCACTTTCATCCGGTCGTTCATTTCAGAGCCTTTCATTGCTTTTTATGCCGCGTTCGCCCGCCATTGTGGCGCGACCGTTCAATTTCGACTTTGCCATGAGCGCAGTGAGTGCAAACATGCTTCGCTATCATTCACGTGTCAACATGAAGGGCGAGTCAGGATCAAAGCGTTTTGCACTGCAATCCACTCTATGATGCTTTTCGAACTAGATAGAGTTTTAGGCGTCTCTCGTCCTCCATTTTTCTTCAATATTCGGCGTTGGAAGTTCTATGTGATTTATCCTCGTGTCTGGGAAATAAATGAGAACTTGTGTCGCTCAAATTATTATTTTCTCTGATCCTTTCGGCACTTTACTATGATGTGAATCTGAAATCTCGTACATGCAACTTTTGTATGTGTAGTTCACTCAGTGGAGAAGCTTTTATGATCTTATATTTCCGTAAGTTTCATAAATGCAGAATAATGAGATTTTCAAAACGCAAAACATTTCTATACTTCAATGTGCAGTAATGTTTGTGACAAAAATTATTCATCTTGATTTCAAAACTTATTAAAATATTAAGAGAAATATGTTTTTTGAGAGAAAAGAATATCGTATTCAATATTTTGTTTCTTACATTTGATAAACATTGGCTTACAATCATCATTATGGTCATTAATTTCTTGAATTTGTGAAATCATGAATGACCATTTGGTTCTGCTCTTTAATTTTTTTATTTCTCATTCCATTAATATGTACTTATTTTAAAATTATTGAGTTAAAAATATCTGCTTTCCAATACTTTACAAGTTGTTTAGTTACTTCCCAATCTTGAGTAAATATTTTTCATTTACATTTAAATATACATCAAATATCTTTTTTCATTACCTGCGTGTTGATGAGCGATTCTCTCCTTTACGATGTTCAATATTCTGCGGGTTGGCAGACCAGTAATTCTTATCTTAAACTCTAGCGTCGGCATAGCATCATCTCCCATCGATTCCTGATCTGCGACCCCCGTGTCTTCCTCTGCGTCACCAACTAAGCCTCTCCTCTGCCACCCCACGACTCGCCCCCGTCTCCCCCTGACACCCTCTGATTCCTCCCGCCCCCTTGGAACTCACCGCGTTGGCGCTGTTCGACGTTGCGCCGCGCCGCGTCGGAGTTCGGCGCGGGGGCGTCCGTCGTAGCCGTTATCGCCGCCGAGTTTAACACCGTCGTAAACCGGGACGGCGCGGTGACGACCTCGGCGGCAGCGGCAACAGCGGCGACGAGGGGCGTGACGTGACGGCGGTGGACGGTGCGAAGGTAGCGGCGAGCGGGTGCGCGAGACGATACAGAGGCGGCAGGTTCTGGAATGGGGCTGGTGGCGTGGAAACTATGAAGATAGAGACAGATGGCGCCGGGTTGGGGAGGCGTGCAAAAGGCTCGAGGTGTTGCAACGGAGAATGTCGATGTACGATCGGGGTTGGAGATGACGTGGGCGGGGATGAGTGAGCTTGTGATAGTTCAGATATTTTTGCACGATACTTCGTGTTAGTGGCATCCAAGTTTTGATGATAGTGGCGGGGACGAAGTTCTATGGCGATTAATGTTGACGTGGAAGTTGGATTGAGATTATATTTTTTAGAGAAAGTATTTAGAAAGCATGCAGCAAAATATACGTGTGAAATTCAATTCTGCGTATGAAAATATAGATTTGGTCGCGAGATGGTGAGGAATCAACACAAACAGCAATGTCAGAGATCTTATTGAAGAGAAAATGTGAGTTGTGTAAAGGAATAGTGGGAATATTTTAGGGAAGATAAAGTAAAGAGACGAAACAGTGTTAGCAACTTAGGGGGATATTGGTTGAGGTGGAGATGAAAATGACAAGAGCGTAACGCAACAGCGGAGATGATAACGGCGAGAAAATAAAACTACTGAAAGCGCAACGAGGGCGATGGCGCCTTGCCTGTCATATTGGTGCTGGCGGCAGCGAACGACGGGAGTTAAGTGAGGTGGCAAAGGTAGTGAGGGAGCGGGGCGGGCAAACTCGAACCCGGGCCCGCGCCATAAAAGAAGCACGTCGCTGCCGCCGCCGCCACCACCACTCGCTTCCACCTCCACCTCTGCCGCCATCGCTACGTCATTCTCACTGCCACAGGCGACCTCGCCTCCACCACCACCGGTGCCTCCACCTGCACTTCCGCATACGCCTCCTCCGCGCCCACCGCCGTCATCTCTCTCTCTCTTCCTCCTTTGTCCTCCCTTTACTCTCATCCTTCACAATCCACTCATTCTCCACTTCTCTTCCCTTCCCCTCCGATACTTTCTATTCCCTCCTCCCCAACCCTTTTGCCTTTTCCTTCCACTCCAGTTTTGCTACCTTCATCTCTTGATGCCATCACCACTACCATAGCCAACAGATATCGCTGCTCCGTCACCGACACCGTCTCCGCCTTCTCCTCCTCTACCTCGACCATCTCCACCATTATCGCCTCTGGCGCTGCACGTGCAGTGCTCTTTACGACCGCTTGCGCAGGTTCGCGCTGCCACAGCGCCCTAAGTGGCAGCGATTTGCAGTGCCCGCGCTGCCTGCTTTCCCGGAGGCCGGCTGGCTAATCTCCGCTTGTGCTTCCACGCAATGGTGGGTTCTTTAAATACTTTGTCGTTTCTCATTACTTTATTTCAGTATATTCATCCATTGTGCTGTTAATAAATATTGCGTTAATGAGTAAACTTCTTGAGTGTCTTGTTTAAATGACGAACTTCTATTACTGTGTTCTTTTTCTTAGTAAAGATTAATTTGGGAAGGTTAATGCATATTTTATAAAACAATATTTCTTTTAGAGGTGGATCACTTTACCTTCAGCTTCAGAGCTTTGTTCTTGTAGGTTTCGTGCCATTATCTCTTTTAGTTACTTAGGTAAATATTTTATTTGTAGCTTATTCTTCTACTCAAGCAAAACATTAAAGAAGAAAGTAGCCAATATTCAGAAAAAATTGAAAATGTTATGTGCTTTTTTTGTAAAGTGCCGCCAAAAATTAAAATATCTTAAATTTTTCCGGGAAGGAATAACTAGATCTTTCTTTTGAGTGTTTGCAAAATGTCAACTCAAAAGCTTCTAGTTTGACAGCTACGTCTGCCCATCTATAAATATCGACAGAAGACATTCCAATTTTACGGCACAAAATCTCGTTTCCAGAACCATATTAATAATTTTTGGAACAGTACTAGTAATATTTGATCGTAACTTCTATGTGAAGTTATAGCTCCAAACTATTTTAAGCGTGGATTTTACTTCTGAATACTCGAGATGGAATTGTTGAAGTGATTCCAACACTTTCCTCTCTAAGCTGTTATATGGACGAAAATTAGTAAATATCTTCAAAAGCCGATCAATATTTTGTTGAAAGAACAAAAAAAACATTAAATGAAGATTTTAAATTATTCTAAAGTACTTGGATCACTTTAGCCAACTTATTCTTTTGGTTCTGAATGTTCCAGAAGCAGCAAAGTTCTGCCTCGCTTCTTGAAGTAATCTGTAACAGTGGAGGTCATTTATGCTGGTACCATGACGACGTGGGTAATGGAGAAAGAGAAAATTTGTAAAAGAACATAAGTTACAATATAAGAAGCTTCCTATGGAATGGAATAAAAACACAACAAAGGATAGGTTTTATGTTTGGAAACGACGTGAGAACAATTTGAATTTCTGAAATGTCGACTAAATATGAATTGAACTTTCTAGGAAGTTCATTATTTCGGGAACGGGACCCGATGTTGGCTTCCTGGCAAAGTAATTAGTTTTCTATTACTCTTTGTCTCCAATGATCTGCAACGATCACATGGCAACTTTCCCATTCGTCGCTGAGCAGACCTTGTTGACAAGGCAACGAATCATTACGCTCTTTACCCGATCTTTGCAAACACTCCTCAGGATAAAACTATCCTAACAAATTAATTTGCTACGTATTAATTAAATACGATTGCACCACTACATCCGCAACTAGAAACATTACCAGGTTGGCCTTGCGCATGCAAAGGCGATGGAATCTCGGGGCCCGGCAGCTCGGCCGCAGTGGCCGGCGGCAGTCGCCCGCGGTGATTTCAACGCTCGGCCGGCGCCGAGGAACTCGTTGGCGGCCATTCACAGACGCCTGCGCCGCTCCGCGACCTGTTTCGCGCGCGTTTGCCGTAAACGGCGCTTTTGTCCGGCGAGGCCGCGCCGCCGGCGTTCTACGCCTTAATCGTGACAGATGCGTATTTCATGACGCGCCGCGAGGCGAGGAGTCGCGTCGCGTCGCGCTGCGCGGACGCGCGCGTGATTCATTATCCGGCGGAGACGTCGCGGCGTGGCGTTCTGGATTTGCACGTAAGTTATGTTCTTCGTTACGGCCCCCGTGCAGTCGTGCGGCGAGCACAGACAGCCGTGCCGGACCGTGTAGCTGCTCGTTTGGTAATACCTTTTCACAAGGGGGCCTCACGACGCGGACAGGGGGCCTTGTGATGGGGAGGCGGCGGCGGCGGCGGCGGCGGTGGCTCCAATCGCCGTCACGTGATGTAACGTTGTACCCGTGTTGGCCATGTATGGGCTTAGCAGCTGAGCGGCGTATGACGGTGAGGCAGAGAACAAGGAAATTCAGTTTTTGCTTTGTGGTCTCGATGCAACACGTCAATCGTCCGCTTACGTCAATGAGCATCCTTATATATTTTATCAGTCGCGAACCTACACTCAAATTATTACCGAAGGAAATTAAGAAATAATAATAATGTATAATAATAATAATAATTATTATTATTTATGATAAAACATTGATTTTATTTTTAATATAATTGTTTTCTACTGCCATATGCAAGACAAAATAAAGTTCAGTTAATAGTCGTAAATACGGTTTTTATGAAAACAATAAACAATTTACCTTACCCAACGTTACTTTTGTTATCTCTGTTCATCACTACTGATCACCCTTACCAACCCTCCTATACTATTGATCATCTCCACTATATCCACCTCCCCCAATTCCACCTCTTTCAGCATCACTACCACTATTATCATAAGCTCTGCCACAACGCCCATTACCTCCTTCACCACATCAAAATTACCCTATACTTTGATCACATCTAACATATTTACCTCCCGTATGTCCACCACTTCCCATACTTGTACCGCCCTCACCACATGAAAACTATCCTCTACTTGTACTACTTCCAACCCTTCGCCACATCCCACGTCTTCACCACTTCCCACACCACAACCTCCCTCACTTTCACCTACCCTATCTTCCTCATCTCCTTCACTTCCCCAATTTTCTCTTCGCCCAAGACGTCGTCTACCTCTTCCATTTCCACTACTTCCACCAAGTCATCATTTCCGCCATCTCTGCCACCTCCGCCACCTACACTACTTCCGCCGCTTCCATCACATCCTCCTCCTCGACCATCGTCAGTACTTCCCAAAGTTCTATCTCCACCCTCACAATCCCCACCACTGCGTAATCCTGCTACTCCTCCATGACGTCCACCCCTCCACCGCCCTCACCATCTCCACCATCTATTGCCGGTTTTTTACTTACTTCTACAACCTCTTCCTCGTCGCCACCAAAACATCATTGCACCAACAAAGGTGGCTTAGCTCATAAACTGATGTAAGTGCAGTGCCTCTGATGAGGAGGTACCAAGAATCGCGTCACGACGGTGGCAGGATATTCGACACTAGCTTGTCAACTAGGAATAATTCTGGAAAATTGTAGCGGCCGGCTGCTCCGATTGGCAGTTTTCCGTGGTTTCTCAAATCAAAACCAGGTGAATGCCAGAGCAGTACCCTAACTGGCCACCGGCCGCGATCTTTCCATTCTCTTTCTTATCCTGTCCACACCCCTTACTTACAAACACTTACAAGCATTACACTACCACCCATGCCAGGAGACCAGCGCTTTGAGTTTGTCCCGGCATGGACGATACTCCGCTGGTGGGAGATACCTGGTTGGGGAAAACCCCGGAAGCCGATTTGTAAGTCGGTCCCGGAGTTCGCCATCCAGTGGATGAAGGACCTCCCATGATAACACAACATGCATTACACTTACAAGACTACTGACCGTAGCAGTTGACGCCCAGAATCACTAACCAATCAAACCAAAACACCATTGCCACGCTCGCTCTCTCACAACGATCCCCTCGCGCGCAGTAACCTTCACCATTCCCCCCAACGGACGCGTCCTCCACCATTAGCGCAGTGGGAACCACGGCCGCATCCTCCCGCCCCGCGCGCTGCGCTCCCCTTCTGCATCCAGGCCACCCCGCGCCCTCTGGCGGCGGCGCCCGCGGCGATCGCACGCGCCCAGGCGGCGCGGGGCGGCGCGGGGGCGGGACGTGCGACCGCTAAACAAACAGGGCGCGAGGGGCGCGGCCCCAGCCCGGAGCAGGGTGTTATTTAACAAGGGGCCGAAGAACCCGCTCTTGCATGCGATAGATACAAATACGCGCCCGCTCCATCTGCCTGCCCGCAACGGAGGGCGTTGCGATTGTGTTCCCTGTATTTGCCTACTAGACGGTCTCGCGCTAGCGTTTGGTAATGCAGTCGGCAAAAAATGGTTTGTACAATTTACAGGAACATAAAGACGTCCTAGTGGGAGATTATTCACTGGAGGCGATGGAATAAGATAATTACACATAATATCTATGTAAAGAAGGTAATTCCATTTATTTTCTAGGAACCAGTTTGCGCGGTTGTTTTGGTTGTACAAACCGTTCATATCCTCACTTGGTGTAAATGTGTTTATTAATGTTCAGTATATTAATCGTGTATATGGATCATGAAGTACTATAAATAAGTTCCTTTGTGTGTACTCTTTAACCTACTAAGATTATTGTATTAAAGTTCACTATATCAACGCTCTTAATTTTCTCAAACCCATCTAGAGCAATTTCTCCCTTTCACTCTTCTTACCTCATATTATTGAAATAAACGTAAAGGTATTACAGAACATACGTTTGCAGAAGACGCTCGTCAACTTGTAATCATTAATGAAGATGTTTAAGTTGGGTGAAATCCAATTTTCTCGATTTGAAAACTAAATATTACCTACTTTAATAAAATATATAATTATGAAGCCCATTTTGGAATAGATTTTACCAAGGAGATGTTATAATAAAATATGACTGACTCTCAGACCTTGAAGGGGATAGAAAGCGATCTCTTTTTGCCGGTGAAAAGGGAAATCTCTTATAATTAAGTTACGTCTGATATTTGATTCTGACTGGTAGGACCCATCAAATATTGATATGTCGTATGAACACGAGATATTTTGTGTTGCATTAGTACAGAAAATTGCGAAGGTTCAATATTTGTTTGATGCGCCGAGAGAATTATCCTTAACCAGCGCCGGGAAGACACTGGCCAACAATGTGCTTGAGTTCTAATCTCAGGCTGGACAAATATTTTTGCAAGTTGTTAGAGTATTTATGGGTTCAATTATTTTTATAATATTACACAGCGTTTACAAATAATGCGAAAAACTGCGGTTAGTTACTGCAATACTAACTTTATCTTTGGTTTATTGTTAAGCTTCCAGGAGAAATCTATAGATAGTGTCGCCAGAATCCCGCATCGTTCATCTGCATCCTGAAGGGTCAAGGGATTTTCCTTGATCACTGCGAGAAGATTAATTTGCGGATGGATGATGAGCTAATCACTGGGAATGAGAGTGAGGAACTAACAGAACGGATATCTCGCGGTTTGTGGCACGGTGTTTAACGTGATGCTCGGACATTTGCATGGACGTGGTCAGGGATACCGCGAATGAGAATTATCAATCTACAATCTGGGCCTTGGCAGATCTCGAAAGTATTCGTGTGATAACAGTGTTGAATGTATGAACAAAACAATGTTACTAGAAAAATATTAAGATTAAAATAATTAAAAACCGATTCTATTTCAGTTTTTGAATCTTTAATTATCCTAGAAATTCGAATTCTAGAATTGAAATATAAAATGGCAGTCTTTTGCGTTCTACAAGAGCAAGAGATTTCAATTTTATTTTCTACCCGGTTTGAATCAATTAAATTTGTCATGTGTGCATTACGTTCATTGTCAAACTTCAACAACAAATCAACTTCAACGATATAACATAAGCAGAAGGGAAAGAATGAAGAAAGGAATGTAAGTTATAGACAGAATATTCTGAGGGACATTATATATCAACACATTAACCTGTTGATTTGCAGATATGGAATTCTCTATTAAGAATCTATTGATAAATACATCGTATACATGTTCTCTTAAAACGTTTCCCACTTCGGTTTCGTGTCGGAACAGTGCACACACTCAGACACTCTTGAGAGTTCATGTTGTCACAATAAGTGAATTGTTGTTGCTAGTGTGGAAGATGTGTAACCACCACCCACTCTTCCACACTGTTCAATAGAGGAGTGACGAATGTAAAAATATATTAATGTTCAAACTCTTTAAACAAGTCGTTCGTGTCGGTCAATTTCTTTGCCTCTGCCAGAGAAATTAAATTAAACATCACAACTTTTGCAACAAGTATCACAAGAAATCCACCACTCCTTCTGCTTTAACTTTCCGTATATGGGTACAAAGGTTCAAAACTTAAGCGAACCATTTGAAATTTGTTAGGAATCGGATTTGTTGGAAATTTCCTTGGTTACATAGCATTTCATTTCATCATTCACCCGATGATTCTCTTTAACAGAGAATTCACCATCTCTGGTATGATACACAACCTCTGTACAGGAAATAAATACATTCTTCATTTTCCAACCCCATAACCCTTTCCAGCGAATTTTCCACTCCTGCCACATTTTACAGCCTTACCACCGACGAGAACACAATGTAGCCACCTCACGCGCAATCATTCCTTATGAATTTGCCTGGGGCCAGCAGAGTTACTATACTACAGGACCTGCCACCTACCGGCACCTCCTAACTTCCAGTAACCGTATCTGCTGCCACAATGCCGCCATGGCCACCGGCCGCCTGCAGCACCCCGGCCATACGTCGCGTGCGGCCACCGTGATTCATCTGTTAGTCTGCACCCCCGCCCCAGCGCAGGGGTCCGCTAGCGCTCCGATCTCCCCTCATCGCCCCATCGTCCCCCATCGCTGCTACCGCGGTTTGTTCTGGTCTCGCCCTCGCCGCGCGCCCCACGCGCCCTCAGCCGCCGCCCCCGGGCGACTCACAGTGGGCGCAAACTACCCCCAAAAGCGGCACTAAGAACTCCGCTATTTGCTTACAAGTTTTTCGACCAAAATCGTAAAAAACAAGCGTTTATAGTTAAACATTTAACAGAATTTATTTCTACAAATATGGTGGTATGTAAATTATTGTGGATAAAAAGTACCTGATTTTTTTCCAATTTTTCTATCCGCAATAATTTGGCTGTCAAGAAATGTGTAGCACTATATTAATATAATTTAAATAATAAGACAATCATAACATAAGAAAGTCAACAGAATTCAACTGATTTCTCTTTCAGTTATGTTTGCACACTTATTTAATCTTATTTTAACAATTAATTTATATGGCGAGATGCCTACAAGTGACAATTGTGATGTGTTCCTTTTGCGACAATTCAAAAATATATTTCAATTTTTTAAAAATATTTGTCCCTTTTATTGTCTTTCTTTTTACGTGCTTCCGTGTACATTTACAATTTCTTCTTACCAGTTTTTTGTAGTATTTATATCCTCTCATCGGATCAAAAATGCATTGGACTTCATTGAATTATTATTAAGAAATCCAATTTATTACACATTATCTCACATTTGACTTTCGCCTTAATATGTAGATAAATTTCTTGACCTTACGGGATACGAAGCCTTCTGGGACGTAGGAAAATGTCTTAGCCTTCTAGGAAGCCTTCTGGGCAGTGTCAAGGGGCCGTTTTATCTGTTTGGACCCAGTGTGCGCGTCGGGGGCGCGCCGCTCGCTCGCTGTGGGGCGCGGATGATTTCGCTTTCATAAGGTCTTTGTGCAGCTAATAGCCCCGGGCGCCAGCGACTGTGTCGG
>BOPP01000062.1:5124144-5157461 GCA_017312745.1 Gryllus bimaculatus
GCCCCTCCCCTTTCCACCCTTTCTCTCTCTCTCTCTCTCTCTCTCTCACTCCCTATCTCTTTTCCTCCGGTTGCTCGGGTCCCCTCCCGCGCGAGAGATATGATGAATAAAAATTAGTGATAATTACCATGACAAAAGCCGTGACTGAGGATTGGGGGCGGCTATTCAGCTGCAGACAGCCCGCGGCCGCTGCCTCCTCGCGCGCTCGGCTCCTCCCCTCTCCTCCCCCTCATTCCCACCCTGAATGCCCGTCCGCCGCCTGCGCCTCCGCCCCCGCTCCCTCTTCCGTTCCTTCCGCAGGGGCGCCCCGCCCGAAGCAATCGGGATCAGATTCTCACTTCCCTTACTTATCTACCCTTATTTAGTGGTTGATTTCTCCAGAGAGGGCGACGCGGACGGGCGAGCGATGGAGAAGCAGGGAGAGGAGAGTTGGGGGGGGGGCGACAACGAGCCCTTCAGAAGGGCCCAGCGTAACGGAACTAGACAGCCCTAACGATTGGATGAGCAGCGGTTATTGAATACGGCGCGCGGGGCCGGAGGGCCGGAGGGCGGGCGCCGGAGGGCCCGAGTCGCGGTCGCGGCTGCCGCCGCGGGGGCCCCGCGTGTTTGGGGAGATGAATAATAAGGGCGCGGGCGCGTGCAAGGGCTGCGAAGGGCCAGGGGAGCGAAGGAAGGACTCTCGTAGGACGTCGAGGGTGCGTGAAGAAGGGCGGAGGGGCGTGCGAGGGATGTATGACGGAGGGTTGCGTGTGCGGTGTTAGAGAGATGAGAGTTGAAATGGACGTAAGTGTATGCGCAGTAGTTGCAAATTCTTCCGTGTAAATATATTGTTTTACATTTACTTCTTTAAAACGTCTTACCGGACCAGTTTGGTAAAAGTGCGGAAATTTGGAAATACTTACAACAGAACAATATTTAACGGCAACTAACGATCTCGATACATAATATCGATGTTGTACATAATATCGATAACGATCGATATTGTGTACAATAAATGAAATGTACGTCACTAAACGTTTTTTTTTTCTCTTCATTACAGTACAAAATTGGCTTCCCTAAGAGGTAAGTCTACAAAAGAACGTTGTAAACATCTCGGTCGAAGTGTGAATGTTTTTGGACTCGATCATTTACCACCATCTTCAAAAATGTTAACATTTCAGATTCGGTACATAAACTGTTTTGCGAAGATGTCAAAGGGTTGATTTGGAACAACGATTGAAAATTTCAACAAAGC
This sequence comes from Gryllus bimaculatus, assembly GCA_017312745.1. Classification (NCBI taxonomy): domain Eukaryota; kingdom Metazoa; phylum Arthropoda; class Insecta; order Orthoptera; family Gryllidae; genus Gryllus; species Gryllus bimaculatus. Next base: position 5,125,379 of record BOPP01000062.1, read on the forward strand.
AGAAACTCCTAACGCGATCAACTTTATTTTTTTTCTACTTCTACAATACATATGTACTTTAGATTTTATTGTCTAATAACGTTGTGTTCTAGGCCCACATTTTTTAAAACTATAATACCTGTTTTTTAAGTATTCCAAAAAATTCGACAGAATTTTCTATTGTCCGTGTGCAGTAAGTTGTCATTAGCGATCTACAAATGTCTAATAGTATATCAATTACGTAAGCTTTGAACAGTGGTATGTATCCTAAATAAGACCTCTAAGATGCAAATTGTAACTGGAATGACAGAAAAAAATAAACGTCATGGAATTTATCTTTCTTCTGAGAAACTGAATAAATCCTCGTATAATTCTACAAAATATATTTAGTTTTTCAAAGGCGTGATTTTTATTTTTTAGTTGGGATTCTGCGGATTTTACAGCTTGTGGCTACATTATTATCGAGCTATTTAACTTCAGTGTTTTGCTTCAGGTTTCATTCACTCACATTCTATACTGCTTTCTGCGTAACGAACAAGGACGGCTGCAGATCAATAAAAGGTTAACTTGTACAAACTTTTCACTGGTTTAAGCATTCATCTATTCATTTGCAAAGCAACTGCATATAATGCGCATCTTTGTGTCGGAAAATATACGTGAGGCAGGAATAACAGCGTCAGAGGGGAAACTGCAAGGGAGGCAGCGGGTGCGGCAGTCGCTTTGTTGGGGCGGAGCAGACAACTGGGCTGGCGTGGGGCTGCGCTCCAGCTGCTAAAGCCGCTGCACCCAGCGCGATGCAACACGACGCCGCACGGCGAGAAACCGGGTGTGCGCCCGAGGAAGTGTGAAGAGGGGGACGACCGGGGTTAGTGCCCTGCGGCGTCGCCTGCAGCTGCTAGCAGGCGCAGAGACACACGTCGCGCCCGGATGATCCCCGCTCCCCGCCCCCAATGCCCCAGCACCACCACCCTCCCAGCCCTCAGACCTGCACAGTTCCTCAGCCCCCAGTCCCCAACCCTCCAGCCGCCCTGCGCGCCATCCCCTCCCCCTCCATACTGGCCAGCCACCACAGCACGCCCACCCTGCACGAAGCCCCTTCATCCCCAGCTCTCAGACCCCCCCCGCAGCTCACAGCCTGCCAGCCCCCGCCCCCTTTCCCCCAATTCCCCACCTCCCAGGCCTGTAGCCACCGAGTCTCCAGCTCCCAGCCCTCCTCCTCAGCTGCCCAAGCCCACCACCCATTCCTCAGGCCTTCAGCCCCGCAATTGTACCCAGGCGCGCCCCCCCTAATCAACTTCAGCTCCCCGCCTCCCTGTCTTCCCAGCCGTTCCTCCAGCCCTCAGCCTCCTAAACCTCTTTCCATTCCCCAGCCTTCCTACCCTTAGCCCACCTGTCCCTATCTCCGGTCTGCCAACCGTGACAACCTCCCAGCCTTCTAGCACCCCCCCTCTTTCGACTCCGTTCCAGCCTGTCCCTTGCCTATTCGCGCTCACTCCGAGCCCCGACCTGCGTGTGTGATGCGGTTGACACACCCCGCCGTCTGTTGCCCCCTCGCCCTGATGTTCTGATACTCCGCGGCGGCGCTGCCATCTCGCCCGGGGTGGCTGGGGCGGGCGGCGTGATAAACGGGGAATAAAAGGAATATAAATCATGCGGAAATATGAGAAGGTTTACGATGGGAACGTTATTCACCATCAAACCCTATTGTAACTTTCGTGTGCATTATTTGTTTCGAACTGTTAATCAGATTGTAAAGCATAAATGTAACATAAGGGCAATGCTACTCATAAGGGGGTACTACTCAATAACATAAACTTCAAATTACATCTATAATAGTCAACTACCTTCAGTACATAACTATATATTGAATAATAGCAAAATATATTATAGAATTGTAACAGTATTGAATAAAAAATCAGAAATTTAAAATATCAGCACTTTTCACAACTAATTCTTCACTTTTCAAAACTGTTGACACTGTAAATCAAGATATTGAACTTAAAAATTGCACCTTATAATAGTCCTTAGCTCATCTGCACGCAGATGTATTTTCACTAACAACATATATCACATTCACAATTGATTATCTTACGTTTTCAAGAAACTCCTTACTAACAAAAACTGCTTCCTCATTAACAGCCAAAGTTGTTTGTACATTCCATCAAAAGCACGAATGATAACGACAGAGGAAAAAAAACTCGATTAAATTTTCTCAGTAGATGGAAGGGATTATTGAAGTAAATTTCCACGAAACTACAGATATCACTCGCGCTTTCCTTCACTTCCGGAATACACGGCGTCAGCTGCGCACCTCTCTGACCCCTCCGTTGATATACGCGCTTCCATTCGTCCGTTAATTAAATCAGCAGCCAGTCCCAACTCAATTAGCGGAACCCTTATGTCGTACGCAGACGTAAATTCCCCCGCGTGCTATTGCGGAAGCGCCGTTCCTCCCCGCTCTTTCACCTCGCCTTTCCCCTCCCTCTCCTCCTCCCTCCTCCTCCGCGCAGGCCGGCGCGCGTATCCTGACCGCCGCTCCGCGCCGTCTCGAAGCGCGCGCGCGCTTAACGAACAAACATTACGCGAAAGTAAACGCGGCGTGTGGAAGCGACCGAGTTAAATTTTCATCGCCCTCCCCCTCCTTCCACCGGCGCCAATCCCCCTCCCGCCGGGGCCTCCTCGCGCCCCGCGCGCGCATTCCGCCGCCAAGTTCCCCGGTTATCGCGGGAAAAGCCCGGGTAACGCGCCCCGACAACTCGACGGAGGGCGCCGAGGACGCGAAGGAACCGCGCGGATCTGCAGCCCTCCATCCCTTCCCCCGAGTAACTACCCTCACCCCCGCACCTTCCGAGCAACCCTCCGGCGGTGACGACGCCGTCTCCTGCCGCACCCCTCGCGCTAAGTAATATCGTAGTACCGTGCGCCTCCGCTAGGAGCGTGGGTCTCGCCATAAACTGGGATATATTTATAAGCCCATCACCCCCGGCGCTTACACTTATACTGCGCACCGCGGAAGAAAGAAAGGGAGGGAGGGTGGGAGGGTGGCGCGGAGCTGCTGCTTGGTAATGAAAGACGTGCTCACTCACGGCAATTTATGGTGCAGTATTTTTTAATTTGACAGTCGAAGAAAGAGCGCGCGACGTGCTGAAATACGAGGAGGGGACGTGAGAGAGCGACAAGGGCGCGAAGAGCGACGGCCCCGCTCCCGCCCTGGTCCCCGCCCCCGCGCGCCTTCCGCTTCTCCACTCGCGATAATGACTCTGCCCCCCCTTCCCCTGCCGCCCGATGCCTGCCCCTGTCTTACCCCTGCGCTGCTGCTGCTGCTGCTCTCGACATCGAACATGACATCGCGAGCGGCGCGCTTGTTATTTGAAAAGTTGGGCGAAAGGAATGTGCGTGTTTGCCAGCTTGAGAAAACTTAGTTCAGCCGTAGGAAACTCAGAATAATGTCCTGTGTAGATTATGATTTATTTTTGGGCTGACAAAAGCAATGTGCTTCATTAATAAAATTATAAGATTGGTAATTAACCAAGCGGCATTTACGTCTGTGTATGTAATTTTATATTGGAAGAAAAATGATGCTAAAAATGTTATGCTTGTCGATTGGTTCAATGCATAGTTATATCTGAAGTATTTTCCTTCTCATATCACTTGTAGACGGATTGATCTTACCACGATTTACACTTGTTACGACTTACACAAATTGTAATCGAATAATCGAATGAAAACTTCTGATGGAATAATATACAACCTGATCTCCACTTTGATAATCCATATTTACTTCTAATATTTGGTCATTTTTGATATTTTTTAACTCAATCTCCAATCTGCTTCCAATTATATATTTCCATCATGCTGAGAAATAACATTTCAGTATTTTCTTCTACTTGAATGCATATTGATCTCGAATCACTGGAGTCGAATTCACCTTCCTTCGGGGATGAGAGATGCTGAGTCACCACAGTCTTTTACAAGGTATAACATTACCACATTAGAAATTCCTACCTAACCCCTCCCACTTGAACTTCTGTCATCTTATTACCATAACTTTTCAGTCCTCCGTCTCCCTTCTGCCACATCCACCACTGAACCCCCTCGTCTTGCTTCTTCCAGCCATTGCCTTGCCCTTGCCCTTGCCGTTGCCGCGCCCACCCTCGATCCTGGAGCCGCGAGAAATTTCCGGGGGCTAGTCGGCACCCGCTACTAATATCCCGGAGGCCGCGGCAACGCGGCGGTGGCGGAGGCGGCGGCGGGGGCTATTCAAGCGGCGACGTTAAAACGTGACGCGGTCGCCGTCAAGCGCTTCTATGGGCGCATTTAAGCGTAATGGACTCGGAGGTGCTCAATAGGTGAAAATACCTTGCCCCTCTAATGCCCCATTGTTGTGTAAATGCTCCCCGCCCCCTGCCCACGGTCGCGCCGCCCCCTCTACTCTCCCGTCGCCTCCCTTCCCACCTTTCCCCTCATTCACTGTCTCTACCCGTCAGTTCCCATCCTTTTTCCTCTTCGCCTACCCACCCCCACGCCTCCCATCGTCTTCCGAGCTCTTGCGCCACTCATCTCTTCTGACTGCTCACCTCTCTCTGCGTCACCCTAGATCCCTCACCCTATTTCAATCTATGTACGTTTCTCCTCAAAATATCTGCCTCTCTCTGACCTCCCCACCTCTCCATTCTCTTTCCACTTCTCCGCGCTCTTTAATTTCATTCTTAGCTGTACACATCTTCCGAACTCTCCTCACACTGTAAGTTCCTTCCGAACTCTCCCCGCGCCTCTCTTCAACTGTTCTCGCCTTCCCTTCACCCCTCGCCTCTTTTACCCCTTTCTCCCTCTCCCCGGCCATTCCATTCTTCCGCGCTCTTCCATCTCTTCACTCTCTTTACCTCGCTCTGACTATTCCTTGCATATTCCCGCTTCTTTCCTCGCAATATCTCGCATCTTCACCTCCCTTCCCAGTACTTCGCAAGTCTCACAGATTATTGCAACCTTTCCCACCTCTCATCACTTCTCCCCTCTCTCTTTCCACCTCTCCTGCCTTCCTCGCCAGCCCGGCCTCCCGCCTGCACTACCTTCCTCGACCTCGACGCTGCCGAAAAGCGTTCCCCCGCCTAGGAAAACCGGGCGCGTATTTACATAATGCATCCCCGAAATATTTCAACCGTCGACCTCCTCTTGGCAGCTCCGTGCTCATCTGCATACGAAGATTAATGAATCCCGCGCAATGAGCAACGCTTCAGATACGAATTTACGATTTTGAAATGCTTTCGTATAATTCAAATCAGTCTCGAAATGAAATCCGATGACTTGTTGTAAAAATGTAATAATTGGAAATTCCTCTTCGTGGAAAAGCTAGATGTATCAAGGTATTTACTTTCATGAATATGCAGTGCGTACTTACCGCTCATTTATAAGCCCAGTCGGGGCCTTTAATGTCTTTTTTTGAACCGGTCTCTTCATTCGACTCCTTTCAACGATATCTTTGTGTAAGCATCAATGCGCCGGAGAACATCAATTTAAAGGTCTGAAAGCCTTGAGGGTCTGCCCTTTCGACGTCCTGTTGAGTTATTAGGTACGTGTGTTCAGCGGTACTTAGATACACTTATTATCTTTCAGAGCTGTGCTCTTCTTTTCTTCTTGAGAGGTCAACTCGTGAAGAGAGATTCCAAGAATTCCATCGCGACTTTCAGAATTAATCTGAAGGAGCCGTTATATCAAGTAAATTGTGAATTTAGTTCTCTCCTTTGATGTTCGTTATGCTATATCCCATTTCTAGCTCCGTATGTCAACCATTGTACACGTTTCTAAGAACGAATCTCACATAGTGAAAAATAGTGCGAATGAAATATAATTCGTTAATTATCAGAACATCTACCCAATTTTATCAAATCTTTACCAACACATTTTGGATGCACTAACGTGTATAAATTTTGGTATTGAGTCATTTTTCTAAGATAAAGAGGGACTTGTTTTCATCTTAGCTCACTTTTAGTGTGATGAGAACAGGATTATTATCTTCAAAAAACGTGCTTTTTATGCTATCCTCGTGTCTACGACATACATAATAGAAATTCCATTACACTTCTGGTTATTAAATTAGTACTTTCGGGAAATTTTGCAAATAACTAGAATAAACCACCTTTTATCATTTAATAACAAAAAATTACAAAATGGCTTGTAAAATCGTATGTAAGAAATATTATGTAGATATCTTGTTACAGCGATAGCGACAGAATTCGACACATCTACCGAGCTAGTGTCTAAAATTCTGTCACCGTCGGGAGTCGAACCCCAAAGCCTACTGGTCAGAGGCCCCGCAGTGACATCAATTGATGCCCTGAGCCATTTCTCTCGGTGGAACTTCTCAAGAATACGTTTGATAATGTTGGAAGCCAGTGAATTGAGTTATTTCAAAGAGAATTGAGAAGAAAAATCTAGGTAGCATTGGATTTACGTAAGCCAACAGTGAATGAATTAGTGAGAAACTTACGTAGTTCCCTCTGAACGCTAAATATAAAGTTTCATAAACCTCGGAGAACGGAACACTTAATTTGAGTTCTTTAATATTAACAGTGCTCTATTTACGTATGTTCTTACCTATCATTACTGCGCTCATTATCGGCAGGTTTTGAGTGGCAGAATGAGCGATATATAATTTATATTTCACTTATCACTAAACTACACTAAAAATTAACAACGAGCGACTAATGAAGGTTACAAACGTTTCATTATATCTAACCTGAAATGGAACTACAGAGTCGATAAGCGATGCAATGCAATCGATGCAAAATTGAGCATGCTATTAGAAACATACAATTCTGTGAGTATGCAGCTCAATTGGTGTCCGTATTTTAAATGAGTACATTATCGCTTGAGACATATTATAGAAAATTCTTCTGATAGAGTGTAAACTTTTAGATTACAAAATATGTCTCACTGAAACTAGCAAAAATGGTACTCATGGACATCTCTTAGCATAGTTAAATTTATTAAAACTAATCTATGAACTGATATTAAATGATTTTACGTAATGCAGACATTTATAACAATAATTTACTTAGTAATAATTGGATTTATCTCGTATAAATACCAACAGCTCGCCAGTAAAACACATATTTATATACATATACCAATAAATATGATAATTCCTTTACAAGACCAAAAATTGGGTTGTAATTAGGTCGTCAGTATTAGATGAGCTAATAGATCGGAGACCAAATGCCCCTTCTGTACCCTATGTTTTAATTATTTTGGTTGCCACAATGTGGCTTTTCCTTCCTGGTATAAAAATATATCTCTTCGTTTACGCGCTGTCATAAGTCGACCCCAGCAGAAATCATCGATTTCGAAGGCCACTCAGTGGCAACACACGGCGCTAGCACCTTGATGAGAAGGCGGGGGAGGTAGTGAGGGCCGTAACGAAGAGAGATGGGCCCAGATGCGCGCTCCACACTGCCCTCATTAATCTGCACTCATTTACAAAGCAAAGCACTCGGGGCTCCGGGAGGCTGTCGAAGGGCAGGAGGTGCAGGGAGAGAGAGAAAGAGGAGAAAGACCAAAAGGAAATAAGAGGATGTCGATAAAATGAGAAAAAATAGAATAAAAGAGAAACGATAAGGAAAAGATGAAACAGATTGAGGAAAAATACAAAAGGAAAGAAAGGGAGAAAATGGAAGCAAAACCAGGAGGTTAGGTGGAAGAAGATAGTTTAATAGAAGGTGATAGTCGTAGTAGTGGGTCGCCATTTAAATTTCTATTGTTACTATTATTACGGACATTTAAATGGGCCGCGCGAGCTTTCGAGGTTGGCCACTCCGCGAATGCAGCTATCGAAACGGGAGATGATGATGATGATGATGATGATAATAATAATAATAACAATTGTAACGTATTAGCCAGCGTGCCTCATGGCATCTATTTGGGGACGCTTGGTTGCGGATTAGTCTCGCCACAGGAAGTAGGGTTTTTCCGTAAAGGGAAGAACGCGGAGACGGGAGACACAAGGCTTTGGGTGTCTTCCGGCTTATAGCAGCTTTTCACTGTTATAACAAGCGAGGGGGTGGCGTGACGTAGGAGGTCACGTGGGCCTCGCCTATATAACAGCGTGTACGGAGCCAGTAGGCAGGTTCTGGAGACAGTGGGAGAACCTCGTGCGTATGCACAAAACTTGGCGCCTAGACGGTGCATATGCGAGCCAGGCTCGCGAGGCTGGAGTCATTAGTTGACGAAGCCTGCGGACTTTAGGTCCTTGGGTGACTGCGGTCACGGGAGAGCGATGCTGTGTGCGTGCTCCGAGGTGAAGAGTGGTTGAGTGCCACGATTCACGCCGATTCTCAATCGGATAAGATCGCTCCTGCGATCGAGGCAAACCAGCCGTTGGTGCGCCAGAACGGACTTTGTGTCCCAGCGTGACATCCGGTCACGGAAGCTAGGCTTTGTGCGCGCTTCAAAAGTAGGAGTGGCGAATGCCACAATCAAAACCATCTTCAATCGGGTTTTGGATCGCTCCCGCGATCAGGGGATAGTAGGTCTATCAGAGCTAGGGTTTAAGTAGGTTATTAAGTGTATATATTTGTTTTGTTTTCATGTTAATAAATATATTTGTTATACGAAAGCTCTGTGTCTGTGGTCGCTGTGAGTATCCATGACGTCACACAATAATAAATATTATTATTGTTATTGAGGTGGCGACATATCCTCGGGACAAACGGAGCAAGAGATGGTTCTCATCAAGTCTAGATCAAATCAGAAGATTACCGTAAAACCTCTGTTGTAATAATATTTTTCTCGTTCTAATTATTATTGTACTTTTTATATTAGGGACGTAAAGAATAGAATGTAGGGATGAAAGAATGTTGGGATGTAAAGGATAAATCTGCAGTTCAATGTGATAAAACGTCTTTTGAACGTGCTCTACACTTCTTAAAAGGGGTACAATATCTCCCAAACTCCAATTTCATACAACATTTCAACCATTATTTTCCATCATCTAGCAATATTCCTTTTGAAATCATAATTGAAATCATAATTTTACGATCAAGTGACGACTCACAAAAATAACTAACCAATGATTGATAGGAAGCCAAAAGCACCGCATTAAAAAACTCGAGTAATTCCAAGTGAAATGACATGAATGTTGTACTTAGTTATATGCACCAAAATCTTGGGCGTTATTAAGTAATGACTTTAATATAAAGGACAGGAGCTTAAAATATATTATTTAAGTAACCACTAGTAAAACCGGTTATCATTAGGGCACGTGATAAAAGTGATTTTATTTTGCTCGTAGAATCGCGCTATTCGGCTAATTAACTTCATGTCACTACCTTTATTTCACTCCAAATAAATGTAACCTTTGCCACTCATATCATAAATATCTACTCTGGCAATTTGGTTAGTGATTTGCGGTAAACTACACACGCATGCTCAATACACAGGTGGACCACCTTAGTTGGCCACAGCAAATATCTTGCAATCGGTTTGAGGTATCGGGATGCTATTTGCGGCATGTTGTAGCAAATGATAAGGCAAATATTTTGTTTTCTTGTTGTATTGCATGTTTGTGTATGTAATTTTAGAGATATTGTCACAACTTTGGTTTTCTAAATGGAAGTATATTTTCCCCCCCAGCATTCTAAAGATCTTTAAAATGAAATGCAATGACAAAAATATTGTTAATATTTGAAAAGTATTTTTTGCAAAAACAGTTCACTTAGTACTTGATAAACACCATGCTTCAGCGCGCAAGGACAGCTGACCTGATCGTATACGTGACTCGACGCTCCTTGTCGGAAAACGAGAATTTTCGCGGATTACAAGATTTCCCGTGCACTTAGTGGAAATGCTAATGACCGCGGTTTTGGACTTCAACAAGTTCTGCGTGCGCAAGGAAGGAGGGGTGTTCGAAATCATATTGATTTCAACGGAGATGTGTATCTAAATCCCTATATTAATTTTCAATTCGTGGAGCCTATCGTATTACCGAAAAAAAAAACATGTAAACCCGTGGTACATTTCAAGTACAAATATTTTATATTTAAAAAGTACCAGTTAAGACTCATTGTTGGTTCTAATTTACTGGTCACGTTTCACATTTATGAGAGAGAAAAATCTCAAATACTGGCACGTACCCATGTCTATGAAACAACCTTCATCTTCTTTTAATGCCATTGAGGCCGACATTCTCTTCTCCCTAATCATGGTATCCCGCCACCCCAAGTGAAGCGTCCCCTCTACCCAGCACGCGGTGCGACTTCACATCTGGCACATCGATGTCGCACCATCTACTAAACCGACACCCCTAGAAAGCGTCTCTCTTCCTCCACCGCTGCACGAACAGGGGGGACACAAAGAGCGTCTCGCTCAACGGGTCTCATCAACTCCGATTCAGCAGTGACAGGTCTGCGAAGCTTGCAGTCAGTTCACCCGCAACCCCCACTCCCGTTTCCGTTGCAGTCTCCTCCATGCCAGTGTCATCCGCACCAGTCTCTTCGCCACCATTCTCTTCCACACCAAGTCCCTTTCGCATCAGTCCAGTCCACCTCTCTCCAACCAGTCCCTTTCGCATCAGTCTCTTTACCACAAGTCCCTTTCCCACCAGTCCCTTTCCAACCAGCCCCTTTCCAACCAGTCTCTTTCCCACCAGTCCCTTTCTCACCATTCCCTTTCCCACCTGTCCCTTTCCCACCGGTTCCTTTTGCACCAGTCTCTTCCGAACCACTTTCTTCCCCACCAGCTTTCTCTACACTGTCTTGTGTACCACTATCTTGTACGTCAGTGTCCTCCGCATCAGTCACCCCTCTGGCTCCCTCCACGCTGCCTCCTATACTGTCGTCTTAATTGCGTTGAAGCTGCCACCGCAGCCATCCTCGCCGTCTTCTTCCTGCTGCCATCTCTATCCTAAAGACATGTGCATTTCCAAAACCGCTGCTGTTGCTGCGTATATTATTGTCTCAACTTATTTATCTTATTTTCTATTTCTACTTTTACTCGTGTGTTCTTCCATGCTGACACATCAGCCTCACTACTGCAGACTTTTAACGTAGTGTCTACGTCAACTCCATCGCAAGCAGCAGTTGCACATCAGTTTTGCAAACTGATAAGGAACACCAGTGTGACTGGAGTGAATAAGCAAATTAACGTAGCGATTAGAGAAGTAACACCATGGATTCTCGAATAAAGCGAAAAGAAAGATATGTGTTTTCCATGTGAGGTATAAGGTATATGCATTCTCTTCAGGAAACTGTGAAGACAGCGACCAAGACAACTACATGCAATCGTACACGAACTACATTGGGATGTTAACCTCTCAAATGTTTAGTCAAGAATGTAGGGAAAATATTTGAACACGTCCAAATCTTGAAATGACCTCTTTTATTTGCTTCGATATGGCCTTGTTCCCCGATGTGCTTTGAATTTTTTAAAAAGTTGTTGATCGGATGCATAAATCCTCACGAAAAACGGTTCGTGTATCCGTATAACTTGCTCTTCTCTTCACAAAACGTCATTTCTCGTTCAGTGTTGTGTAGCTCTTTGACACGGACACTTCTGCCACGGCAAACTTGGGGCAGCATGACGCCTCCCGTCGGTGTCCCTAGCTGCTCCCCTAGCGAACCCTCCCACAGAGGGTTGCTATTTACTGCAATGAATTGTAAAACACACGAAGCAATGTCGCGTGGGGAGGGGGGAAGCGCGCCGCTTTTCACGACCGCCTGTAATCCCGCGGGCGCAGGCGGCGACAGACCTCGCGGGCGAGGGGGGAGGGGAGGCGGCGTGCCCTACGCCTCCTCCTCGCCCGCCCCTTCCGCTCCGCGCCCCGCCTCGCCCCGCCCCGCCGCGCCGCGCCGCGCCGTCGGCCCATGCTCGCGGCCCCTCGCCCGCAGTAAACAGATTATCGTGGCAAATGGCGTAATTCTGTTAGTGCACCCGGTACACACAGTCGCCGCACTGAAGATACGGGCTAATGCCGTAATAGTATTTTATGTGGATGCTGGATGGAATTAATACAGAAGCCGTAATTGTATCGACTTTATGGGCCCGGCCCCTCGGCCCGCGCGACGGGTAGGCGGCCGGGCGGCCGGGCCTTCCCTGTTCCGTCACTCCCCCGAAAGCCCCCTGCCCGCGCGGCCCCCACGCCCCGGGGGAGGCCCTGAACGCAAGGAGAGGCAAAGCGCAGGTCGGACGAGCCCAAATACTCTGCCTAATGCGCTCTGCACATGATCAGATTTGTTTAGATAAGAAAAATAATTTACCCACAATTGTATGATGGGGGAGTGAGTTAAACTGCTACATTTTGTTTCAGTGCAATGTTCCAAGTATAATCTTAAATTAATTCCATATGTCATTGAAAGTTTGAATTAGATAACTTTCCTACTAAGATATTTATATATCTAACATTAAGATTGTAATATACGAATTTGTAAGCTTAAGTAGCAAATATTCGCCATTGAAGGGTCAATCGTTTATCTACTTCTCATTACATTCTCTGTATTAAATGTTTCTAAGTAACCTTGGGATTTAAAATTTTCTTTCGGGTCCTTTAGGTCTTCTTTCATTGAACTTTACCTAAAAGCACAAGAAGAAAAAAGAGGCCTGAGAAAGTAAGCTAATTCGCTTTCATATTTTAAATATACTTTCGTATGTCGTTTCTATTTTCGACGTTGTAAGACATTGGGTAAAACATAAACGAGACATTGTAATTGAAATTAAACAAAAGTTTCTCTCAAAGTATTGATTTGCTATTGTAAAACTTTGTTTTAGAAACTCTCAATAGAATCTCTCCAAGAAGAAATACAATATGTCAGGAAAATATTATGATTTTTCTCTTTTACATGTTTACATTGCGAAACAATGCTCTTGATATTACTTGAACCCAACTACAGCTTTGAAATTGAAAAGTGTTGATTACCCGAATATTATAAATCAATTATTCGAATCACATTTTAGATACGTTAATACATTCTTCGGAAACATGAACGTCTATTTCATTGGTAGTAATGACAAATTTCCACAAATTTTAACATTAAATGTTTTGCAATATTCAATATAGTACCGAATATGGCTGTACTCGTATATCTGCCGTACGTTAATTAATGATTCTTTACTTATATTGGAATCGATACAAATTATATGGGGTCAAGGATTACAATTTCCGGGCATAGGTGGCTCAGGGCATCAGCTGATGTCACTGCAGTGCATTTGACTGGGACGTCCTAGGGTTACACTCTCGACGATGGTAAGATTTCGAACACTAGCTAGGTCGAATTCAACCATTATCTTCATGAGAATTCTAGCGGCAGGCTGTTCTGATCGGTAGTTTTCCGCGGTTTCTTCGATCAACCTCAGACGAATGGCAGAACAGTATCCTAACAATCGGGCCAAGGACCGCGCTATTCTCACCATTACTTACACATGCACTACGGTACCACATCTGTCAGTAGTTCGGCCGGGAGCTCAGAGCTGGTCCCGGGTGGGGAGGTGCCCCGTTGATGGGAGATATGGATCGGGGAAAATCCCTTAAGTTGACATGCAAGTCGACGCCGTATCTTGCCGCCCAGTGGAGGATGATCACCGCCACCTTCCGCGACATAAACTACATTTACGGGACTAATGACTACAGCACTTGACGCGCCCGGAAACACTAAAATAATCAAGCTAAGCCAGGTGAATGCCGAAGCAGTACCCTAGCAATCGCACCATGGAACGTGCGCGATCTTTCTTCCCCATTCCTAGTCCTATCCTACCCGTCTTCAACACACGTACACTTATATGTTCTGCACTAATACACTCGCCGGTCGGAAGCCTAGAGCGTGTCCCAGCTGAGGCGGTGCCTTGGTGGTGGGAGATACCTAATCGTGGAAAATCCCGCTTGGCGTTGGTAGGTCGGCGTCGGATCTCACCATTCAGCAGAAGATCGGTGCCACCTCTAGAGCAGCATGTACTGCACTTACGGAACTAATGTGCTTGACAGTTGACGCGCCCATCAATTAATTAAAAGTCAATCAAAAATCAACCTAAGTGTGCATCGTGGTTCGGCAGCGGCGGCGGCGGCGATGGTGTAACGGTTAGCGTACCGGACTGTTGTTCGCGGGTTCAAACCCGATCGAAGCTGTAGATTTTTAAGGGCGAAAAAATCCCTCGTACGCCTTCCTTCGGAGGGGAAATAAAGCCGGCTGTCCCATGTTAGTAGATTTACTTGCATGTAAAAGATCCTCAAGCCTAAATGACGCCTGTGAGATAAATTCAAATCACCTGTTTCTCGCCCAAGAAATACCTCCTTTCTCTGCTAGTTGGTGAAAGGATCGTAGCGAAATTTGCGTGGTCAGAAGGAAGAGCGGGCCTAATGGCCCGAGTCTCGCCACGTAAAATAAGGCAAATTCAATTCAATTCATCATGCGCAAAGGCCGCGGAGTTCTGGCGTGGTCAGCCAACGCCCGGTCTGTCGCTCTCCCGTCGCGGAGTCCGCTGTCGCGGCCGCCTGTGTTTGGCCTGTTTTTGCTCCTCTCCCTGCCGCGCGCTGCCGGCGCTTGCAAATGATGATTTACGGGCGCGGCGCTTAGGGGAACCGGGTTCAAATTGCGGCGGGGTGTGTTTTAATAAGCCTCCGGATTAAATAAATGCGCCATTCGTTTATCAATATTACAATTGCAAAATTTGTGTCGCTGCATAATATTTTATAGTGTTTAACTCCCGACCCCGTCCGTTGGCGGTCTCGATTCGCTGGGGGTGGCGGCGCGAAAGGCAACTAACGAGTGATAGAAATCCCTGGGGCTTTGAAATACTTTGTCAAGTGCTGTATTTATCGCAATTCATTTTGTTCATATAATTTGAATATTTGTTTATATTTCATACGAGTTGTGTTTGTCAGAGCAGATAAAAGGCGCGTTTTAAATATGTAACGAAGTTAAAAATGTAATGTGGAACGTTAAATCTTCTATATAGGAATTGTAGCTCGGTGTACGCCTGCCATCTTATCAATATTTAATATGACATTGTTTATTAAAATAATATGTAATAATTATTATAAGCAAATGTTATCATCATTGAATTTACTAGTGTAATTCCAAAACTTTTTGTAGAGTACTTATAGTGTACTTTGTACAACGTAAAATTAAATCATTGGTACCAAAATAAGAAACTGAAATAAAAAAAAAACAAAAATAAAATCGTATTATTTTTTACGTAATAAAATATACACCGCGGTAAAAATACTTATCGTCTGCTGTATCATTTTAGAGGTATACATACATTTTGCGGCTTTCACACGCAACCGATCTTTATGAATGAGGTCTCTAAAGAACAAGGATTTCACTGATACGTCACGAATTGCACTTTGACCTAAAAAAAATTATGAAGGATTTGTTTAAAAAACATCATGACTACAAAAATATTAATAGCTAATGCAACCTGCGGCACTTGGTCAGTTAAATAGTTTAATAACTCCTACACAAAGCATTCTAGAGCCTTAAAAACTACAAATTTGAGATCAAAGACCCAATGACACGTTCCTTACACCATAATCTACAAGATGACACTATCCTGGGCATACTATTAAATTTTTGCTGGTTCGGCACTTATCGATACTATCAATGCCACCTAGATTTCAACCGTTGGTGAAGGTGGCCATCTTTGTGACATCAAGCTTAGAAGGCTTAAATCCTTCTATCTTATATTATTTACGCTTCATGTCTACCCCGTAGTTTGCACAGACTGACGAGATTTATTTGCATAATTATTAATTCAAGATTCGCTCTCGCAGCAACAACTAGAAGTACTATTTGCTTGATACCGATGATTGTTTCTTATGCGTGTAGTGAAAACTACAGGCGGAGCTGTAACTCGCAACCCTTCGGACCAAAGTGCTGAGTCGTACATGCTCTTAGTCAGCTCGGCCATATAGGACGGGATATTAGAGTATTACAAATCATCAATTGCAATTTTAAAAATATTATCTCAGAACATTGAACTATTTCCTTAATTTTTCAAAAATACAGAATCATGAAGTAATTACTAATTCTCATGAAACCTATTACCATTAATTCCTTAGTATGGTTCATTCAAATGCAATGACAAGCATCTGCTGCCCATTTTGACTCGTTTTAAAATTTGCCTTTCTTCCTCTGTCCCTTCGTTCCATTACTTTTTTTTGTTATTTAGGGTCGCATCAACTTCTATGTCATTAGCGACCACTATTGCTTGTTACCATACCACTATTGTTGGTATGGTAACTGTGAGGATGACACGCTATGATGATGATGATGATGATAGGGGACAAATACGAACACAATACAAACATGCTCGAGGCGGGACTTGAACCCGCGATCCTTCGGTCCAACATCGCTACAGCACTACTCGGCCACCGGTTCGGCTTTTCCATTACTTTGTACATTCACCTTCTACACTTTAATTTTTCCTTTCCTCTACGCCCTCCCCCACTCCTTGCCACGCGTTTCCACCTCGCCCTTGTGGCGTCGTTAACACGAGGGCCAGAACCGTTAGGTTGGTGAAAGTACGCTGCGGGGGAGGAAGGTGTTAAGCCTGAACATCCGGGAGTTTGCGCTCGGGCGGTTGACTCAGGTAGTGCCGCAGAGCCAAAAATACCGGAGGCTGTAAACTCCGAGGATGCTGCCGACGAGCCTCGTTTACGGAAGCAGGCAGCCAACCTAAGAACCCCGTGTGGGGGCGTAATCCAAGGCTGGCCTGCGAGTCTATCCACGGAACAGTGGTGGGGGGTGTCAGCCTCAACTATTTAACGCGGCGCCATCTGCGCCCGCGCTCTCATTCAGTTTGCATCGGGTAGCTTGTACGTGTATGTACAAGGAGGGTGTAGGAGTGAGGGCGAGATGTCCGGAGAGTAAGGGCCAGACAATCTCACGTGCTGTAGGCACACGGTCGCCACGACCGGGTTAACTTTTGGCGTCAGGCCATGTGACGGTAATTGTCACGGGACAGAGGTCCGACGGCGCGCATCACGCGTGGCTTGTATTTTCTGCGGTAAAGCAGTGTTCCGAAAGGAAAAGGTTGCCGGAGTGTTTTAATATTAGCAATTCATTGTAACTTGTGCATAATCTTTGAATATATTCTTTTTATTTTGTTATTGAAATTTATTTCTTATTTCACTACGTCACACCCTCATCCTTATCCGTGCGGAGCACCTACGTCTGAACGAGCCGAGCCGCGGCGCGAGGCGAGGGGTGGAGCCCGAGGGCGGCGTTATCGCCGCATCGCCGCGCGACCCGCCCTCCCCGCAGCCCGTCCCGTGCGCCGGCGCACGCACAGCTGCGCGCACGCATGACGGGTGCTGCCGCCGCCGCGCCGCGCGCCGTGCGTGCGCCGATGCGCTTCGTCGCCGCCGACGCCGCGGGGCGCACGGAGCTGGTTGACGCACGCGTTCGCGACACGCGCGCTCAGACAGTTGCAGCGGGCGCAGGAAGCACGCGGTTAGCTACAGGGACGTAATTGGGCGGAGGTTTACCCCAGCCAGTATTTTGTAACAGTCCGCCCTACTGTATTTAGAGGTAGGCAGGATCTAAAGCGTTTCAGCCATGGAATTGTTTATGGTGGAGTAAATAAACTAGGCCGATCCGGATAGCTGAGATCGTTAAGGCAGTAGTGTCCGTTATCGTCCAGGCAGATGTATTTGTTATCGTCCCTTCACCCTTCATCATCATCCTATCGCTTCGTTAAAGAAGTATTAATAATTCCCTGCGCGAGCAGGAGGCCCTTGTGCTTAATAAGATGTGCAGATGGCTAATAAAAAATAAAAACAAACAAAATAGAAGTAATATCAAAACAGACGTTTACAAAATATCTAACATATGTGACAAAATTATAAGTTATTGCTATGTACAATAGAAGCGTATCGGAAGGACGCCCACTGTGATAAATGGCTTTGCAGGCAGAGAAGACTCAAGTATTGAGTTTACGCAAATCCTGCCTTTAAAATACGCGTTAGAAGATTTTTTAATTTACGTGATTCGTTAGTATTTCGGAGTGATTTTCACGTATTGGGATCATTTCCTTAGGGTAGAACTGGTAATTAAATTATTTCAGAAGCCAGTCAAGCACAAAGTGTTCTGATTTTCGAAAATTAAGTCTAGCATCAAACGAAATATTTGTTAGATGTTTTAATTTTTTTCTACAAGAAATATATATTTAAATAATTTTTATTGAAGAAAAAATATTACATGACCCTTTCAATAAAATATTCTACCATTAACTCAGTTTTCGGCTGGTTTTTGAAAAGAAGGATTCAGTTACACTTGCTGCCAAGTGTAAAATGGCAGTCGCGAAAAAATAGCCTAGAGTAAATTGTGCGAGAATTGATGATATTTCTAGGTGCACAAAAGGGAAAAGATGGTTCTGTTGGCATTGATGTTGATTTACGATTTTTTTTAAAATTAACACTTTACATTTAGGTAGCTTCGACCACACGCAGCAATTTGGTTTGTGGAGACATGTGCCGAAATCTCGAAATTTATAATGACTTAAAACAGATTTAAGTTGAATGCGGATAGGGTGGTTGTGACTGACGTATCGTAATGTAAATTCCGAATAATTGACATTGCCATGACAAATACTGATAAAAGTAATGAGGAGCATCTATCACAGATACATGGAACAAAAGTATAGGAAAGGTTCTTTACCTACTTCAAAAAATTACAACGTCCGAGCTTGCTGTACCTAACTCTTAACTAGAACACACGAATTGACACACGTTTTACTCCACAAACGAAATCGAATTATTTGTTGGCACCTTACAAATAAACAGATCCAAACCAAAACACAAACTTCTTCAATAAGAATGTGTTGTTGCTTGTTTGTCTCACTTTGGCACAAATGCAAGTATTTGCATATTCGTATTAGTGTTTCATACGTTGTAATATTTTTACGTATGAGAATTATTTTGAATCATAGGAAAATGAACAAAAACGCCATTTTACGGTATGTTCCACTGTATTTTAATTACTTTGTGTTAGTGACTCTGATTTATTAATTTCTTTTATCAAACAACACTTTTATTATTACGGATTTTTGATAAATCACAACATTTTTATCCCTTTGGAATTCGCATTATAGAGAGAGGATTGTTATTGGTAAAAACATATTTTTAGAATATATTTATAAATGTCTGTCATCCCTACGCTGTGCGCAATCGTCTCTCTTAGCTACACCTGTAATCGTGGGCGGTGTCACGAGGGGGGCGTAGGGGGGTGAGGGGTGGGAGTGTGGTGGGGGAGTAGGGTGATGGGGGCGGGGGCGGGGGCGGGGGCGGATGGAGCGTTAGGCGTTGAGAGGGGCGGAGGGAGATGAGGGGGCGGAGAGAGTGGTGGGGGAGGTGGGAGATGAGGGGGCGGGGGCGGAGGAGCTAAGGTGAGAGGGCGGAGGGAGATGAGGGGGCGAGAGCATGTGCTGGTGGTGCGAAAGGGGATTAGGTAGCAGAGGCGGATGGGGATGGCGGAGGCGGAGGTGGGAGGGCTGCTGCCCTCCAGCGGCGGTGGTCAGCGGCGCGTGCGTGTTTGCACTCCGGGCGCCTACACGCCTCATCGCCGCCGGACACGCGCGCACAGGCGGGGCGGGCGATTTACGAGCGGTGCGAGGAGCGGGGGCGACTCGAATGCCGCGACCGGCGGGGGGAGAGGAGAGGGGAGGGGGAAATGAGGATTCTCTGGCGCAAGAAGACTCAGGTTAGTGCAGCCTCGACGCGACGTTAGGGGTCCATAAAACTCGATGGTCGTAAATATGGAACAATGAGCCATCGAGACCGCGGTGTAGAAGAAGAGGCAGTGAGAAGAGCTTATTAAGAGATTTTTCATGTTAAACAATACATACGTTATTGTCGTAAATAGGGATAAGAGCAAAATTTTCCATTATTTTTTTTCGATAAAAAATGGAATTTCATTTGAAAATTCCCAATTGTGACCTAGAAATGCAAAATGTATAAAAAAGTATTCAATATTAAACTAATGGTGCTAAAAGACCACATACTTTCTTGCCTAATTACGTAATTTGCAATTTTCGAAAATTCAAAGACTTCAACGAAAATGAGATACGCGCTATTCTGTTAAGCAACCCTTCTATCCATGGAAAAAGTTTGGAGCGGTTTTTCAGAAAATATTTTTTTGTAGTTGAATAAATTCCAAGCATAAATCACGCACTAAATGACTTACTTTTTCAAAAAAATTGTACATAACCTTTTTTATAAAGCTACTTTTTTATAAAATACTTTGACTGAGGCAAAACTCTCTTATCTTCAATTTTGAAGTTGTGAAATTAACTTTTATTCTTTTTCAGACGGAGAGTTCGTCGAAAATGTAACTAGAACAATACATTTTCCGTACTTTGATAGACGAAATTTAAAGATAAAAATTGGAACGGTTTTGAAGAAGAAATTGTTAACAAATTTTAAAACTGCGGATATTTCGCAACTGGAAAATTACACAAAAACTACTCATTTTCGAAAAAATTACTCGTGACCTTGTTTCAAAATCTATTTTTAAAGAACACATTTAATTAAGAAAAAATATTCTACCTTCAATATTGTAGTTGTGAGAAGACACCCAAAACAAATTGCACATTTGCAATTTTCAAACAACTAGAGAATTCAATGAACATGTCACCATTGTCTTTAGCGGCCTTTATACTATCCGAGGACAAAGTTTATTTCAAAAAATTGGAGCCATGATTGAAAAAAATCGAAAATGGTTTTGAGGCTTCATGGAAAGTATCCTCAAAATGCAAAATATCTGTTTGTAACTTCCATAGCTTAGAGTTCGTTAAGATCAGTCGAGGAATATATATTTTTGAGAAAATCTTCTGATCGGTTTAGGCACTCGCGTAGACCACAAACAGACAGACCTGTCGATTTTTTGGTATGAAGAATCCCAAAATGTGGATTCTGTTAACAACACTGTTAGAGTAAGTAATTTACTTCGTGTAGCTTTTATCTACGTGTAACAGGATTTATCTACTTTTTCCTTACCAGAACTCGGCAACAAGTGTTTTTCTGTCGCAAATTCGCCATTTTCCGGTTCACGATTACATAACTTTTTCTTTTTACGAGTACGTGCGAGAAAGTAGAAAATAAATATTTGTGTTACTATTTAGTAACTAAAGTCTTACTATAGTATTTAGAGTTACAATGCATAATTTTCAAAAAAATGTGCAAATTTATATGAAATGTATTAGGCTACATCTTTTAATACGGTTATCACGAATTATATGAATCTCATTACGGAGAAATAAAGGTAAGGTTCATGTCAAATACAGTAAAATAATTTGAGAGATGAATAAATAATTGATATGTAATTGTCTACAAAATTTCGCGAAATTCGTAAATTCGGTACTATCAATCTTAAAACGAAATTGAAAGTCGCAGCTAATTACCAGCAATGAATAATCTTGATCACCTAAACAATTATGAAAATGAAAACACAGTTTCTTTACGTTAACTAAAAAGGCGACTGGTTGAAGTGCATGTTCCTGTGGATCACTGGCCCTCGATAAACAAAATTAGGCGTAACGAAGCAACGCGCGCGATGGCTACTCGCCCGGGAGGTAAATAAATCCCCCGCCAGCGGCGCCTGTCAACAGGGGGCCGCCCTTCCGCATAAACCGTCGCACGTTTGTGCTCCGGACGCGGCCAGGGCTCCGGGCGGGATGGGGTTGGCGCGCGGGGCGGCCGGGGGGCTGCGGGATCTTAATCTATCAATTACGGGCAGGTGGCCCTGCGGTCGCGTCGATCCGGTTAACCCCAGGCCCCCCCCCCCCGCCCCCCTACCCCCCCTCCCCCCCCCGCCCCGCCCCTCGCCCCGCCCCCGCCCCGCCCCCGCCCGTTTCACCCCCGCGGCGCCGGCCCCGCTTCCTCCTGCTGCGCGCCGCCGCAGACCGGGCGGACGGGGGTAGGGGTGAGAGGGTGGCGTGGGCGGCGAGGGGGCGGGGTTCTGTTGTGGCGGGCAGGGGCAGAGGGGACTGGATTGGGGTATGCGAAAGCGGTGACCCGGGCGTGGGGCGGGACGATGGGGTTGCAGCGGTGTCCGGTCGGGGGCCGCTGCGTGGCGGTGGTAGTTGCGGCGGCGGGCGGCGATAGTAACGTTGGTAATGGCGGCGTACTCACGCGGGAGGGGGCTTTGGCGGAGGTCGCGGTGGCGGTGGCGGCAGGGGTCGAACCGGGGCGCGCGGTCGCGGGCCG
Organism: Gryllus bimaculatus; assembly: GCA_017312745.1. Taxonomy (NCBI): domain Eukaryota; kingdom Metazoa; phylum Arthropoda; class Insecta; order Orthoptera; family Gryllidae; genus Gryllus; species Gryllus bimaculatus. The sequence goes on from BOPP01000062.1 coordinate 5,147,544, forward strand.
TCTGCGGTTCGCCGCCGCCCGACCGCAGCCGTCCCTGGCCCCTTCCCTGCCGCCGCCCGGCATCGAACGTGGCACCCTGCGACGCACCGGCCGCCGCGCCCGCAGTGCGTGAGGGGACGCGCCCTCCGGAGATGTGGACCGCAACGCGAAGCCGCATTAAAATGCAGCGGATGTGACACTTTCATTTCTGCAATGACTATGTCGTTCACAATTTCTGGTTTCTCTTATAACTGGGCGACATCAGCAAACAATATTATTGTATATTGAATCCAATTTAATGTAATTATTTATTTTCTCATTTAATAAAATTCTTATTTTTATTTTTAAAGAAACGACAACTAAAATTTCATGGGATTAGTTTGAAGGGAGTGGCATATTTTTGATTATGAGTGTGGTGTTCATTTCTTTCTGTGACTTAGTATCTTCGTTTTCACCTCTCCTTAGTATCAAAAATTATCTAAAAAATAGTCTTAGATTAGAAGAATGTTTTAAAATATAATATATATATCATTAAATGCTTTTAAAAATATTTACTTTTATTATCTACAGATATATTTTATACAGTTTAATTCAGTTTTGTTGTAATTATAATAATTATTATAGAAGTATTCTAATGATCCACGTTCTTTTATCCTGTCTGACACTTTTCGTAGAATGAATAATCAAATGTTTACGAAAATTACAACATGGATAATTTTATGTGGCTAAAACGTGGGTTATTTCTAATGCTTCTTCATATTTACAATATCAGATTGTTTAACTCGTCCTCAAGTCGTCTTTTGACAATTCTCCAATTTTGCTCTCGTATTGTAATAAAATACCTTCAAAATTTTTTTCGTAAATAACTTTTATTTTATCAAGAACGCCATTTTTTCTAATGAAATATTTAGTTATTTTGTGGTTTAAATGTATTAAATTGTTCGCTGCATTAAAGACACTGTGGAACTTTCGTCGATGATGCTAAAAGGAATAGTAAATTATTTCTTCATCATCCTCTATTGAGAACTGATTCGTTTTACTACCTCATTTGAATATACGCTAAAAATGTATATGCTCTTATGTATGAAAAATTTTAACTTTTTACGATTAAAATAATAAATTGATCCTCTTACATGGCCGAATCTAGAGCGGTAGATTTCTTATATACAGACGTAATTTAAAAGTACCCTCACCCGTACAACGTCATTCCTAACTTACAGTGCAATAAAGGGCATGAAGTGAACCCTTAATATGCTGCAGTTTATGACTTTACCTTTACCAGCGAACAAGACAAAATCGTTTTATGGATATGATTCGAAATGCCTGTTATCTTTGTATAAGGCTGTTATCTTTGTATAAGGCGTGTATTGAGACATGTCTTTTCTTTAAATAATTTAAAAAAAAATTAACGTAACAGATTTCATAGTTTCCGAAAATATCAACATCGCACTTGGAGAGAGAAGAAGGTAAACCGGATTTACCTAATTCTTTAAATTATGCCAAGTAGAATAAAAAATAAAAAGGGAGAAACCTGATTTCATATAGATTCACTAAATCGTTTTTAATTTTTACATTAAGTTTTGAGAAATTTGTATAACTTTTTCATAACGCCTTTTGTATAATTTGTGTTTTGAATTTATTTATCGATGAAAACATTTCACCCGGCCCCCTATTCATTTCGCCGTTTTCGGGGTAATATCTGACATTTTCTCTCCATATGCTCACCCCACTGCCCATCCTGTACTCTTCTTTTACCCATTCACCCACCCACCTACCCTCCAATCATCTCATATCTACCTATCGCCCTACCCACTCATCTACCCTATAAATCTCTCTACCCTTCTAGTTTCTGACTACTCACACATCTTCCAACCCACCCTCTCCCATCCTCCGAACCACTCATGGTACTCCTTCCCCACCCTCTTACCAGCTCATACTCCTGTTCCTCCCCACATCACCCACATCTAGTACACACCTTCTTAACCACCGACTCTTCTAGCTCTCATTCGTCCTCCCCACCTCCCACCCTACCCACTCTCCTACTCACCCAGCCACCCTCCTATTCATCCACCCGTCCCCACACCACTCACATCTCCTACACACCCTCCAATCCACCGACTCTTCTAGCTCTCATTCATTGTCAAACCCACCTCACCCACTCTCCTACTCACTCAACCACCCTCCCACCCACTCATCCTCCTAATCATCCACCCATCCCCACAACCCAACATCTACACAACATCTACACACTGAATCTTCTAACTTCCATTCATCCTCAAATCCACCTCTCCCTCTCTCCTCACCCAACCTTCCCCTACCCTCTCCACCTCCCCCACACCCTCCTACCCACTCAACTCCCCCCTTGCTCCGCCTCGCGCCGCCTGTGGCTCCTGCTTTGGCGCCATTTGTCTGCGTCGCGGTACCGAAGCAGCTGCCCCCGCCCCCTCCATCGCCGTCCGTCTTCTATTCTGGGCTTCATTGCGCTTCGCCGCCAGCCACCACCTTTGCGTAAACAACGCGAGCGGAAGGTGGCGATCTGGGCCCCTCTTTCCACGCTAAGGGGGGGGGGGTACAAAATCCTCTTAGGATTTCATTCCACTTCTACATTTATAATTACTTGTCTGAAAAAAGTATTCCACTTAAATATTCCACTCTTTATCGTATGTAAAGAAATTTATGATATTCCTTGTCATTGACAAGGAATATCATAAATTTCTTGAAAATAAATATTTTGAAATAAATATTTTTCAAAAAAATATTACAAATTAAATAAAATAATTATTTTACATTTTATCATCTGTACACAATTGCGAAGGAATAAGTTTCCCGTTTCAATTCGACCAACTATTATTGTAACGCCAGAGCTACTTAGCAGAAGTAGCCATGGTGAGCTCTTCTGGTGACCCTTCTCAGTTACCGATCGGTCAGAGACGAGCAGAAATTAAACTTCTATGTAAAATTAAATTGACATGATAATAAGCCCGTTATGACGGCCAGAAAAGGTTTTTCCGAAAAGATGTTTAAAATGTAATGCTTTTAACCGACGCAATTTTATGATTCTCTCTGAAAGAATCATTAATTTTTATTTAACTTTCCAAAACATTGTTTAAGACACCGATTTACATGAATGAGTTTTGGCATGAAACTTGTCAACATTAAAGAACAATTTAGGAAGGTATACAGATGACTGGTGAGTGATGATACATTATTCGTTTCTCGGTGGAGTCTGTGTAGGCGTGACGTGGTTTCTATTGATGATCGGCCTGTGCAATTTGGAGCCAGGCAACAGTCGAATAGGAATCATGAACTCGAATGGTAATTACTTTCGGATTATCTAACGCGCACCAGAGGAACTATGGAGCTTATCTTCCGTTTGCGTTAAATAGCGAGAGATGTGGCGAGTGTTAGTACTCTACACAAACAACCCAAGTGTACTTAACGTTCGCTTCCTATTATCGCACCACTTCGCTTCTATTCATCGTCGTGGGGCCATCATCATTATCACGTTCATTAATTGAGAACATATGCGCACCGTTATTGTTCTATTTAGTATTGCCCCGCGCACATTCCTTCATACCAGAAGAAAGTGCATATTTCTAAATAAATGCGTGAGATCTAATGCCATAATGTCGATATTTATTATTAATATAAATCATCATAGAATAGTATATACCGTTTCATCTTATTAATGATACCAATTAGTGATACCTCAAATATTATAAATGGATTCATTGTATTTCATGACACCTTAGAATCAAATGAGATATTGTTATAAACTGATTATCTTTAAAGTCAGAATTGATGTTTGGAGAATAATGTTTGAGTACTGCTCTTAAAATTATGTTACATTATTTAATAAAATAATAAAATAAATTTCTCACTATTCTGAATCATTACATAAATTCATTAATTGTGTGATCTGTGTATTGTATGTATATCTACGTATGCTCTCCGAGATGTATGTGAATTATAACATGCCGGACAAATAAATTAGATATTTCATGGATGGATAACACTGATATATTTGTCAATATTGTTACAGAAATATTACGACAAAAATTAGTAAAATACTAACGTTTTAAAATAGAGCGTATTATTTTATAGATCGTTTGAATTTTACTTCAACGTAATTGCTGTACAACTGCACTGTTCTAAAGTAAAAATAATATCATTAGGTTGATGTACCAATTAAGATTAATACCAGCAGACGCATACGAATACGCAAATGGAATAGATTTGCTGCAAAAACCTTTGAACCTTTTTTTCGTAGCATTCAACAGTTTAGGAAATTAATTTATGGTATTGCAATGTAAATAAAGAACTTAACTGAGAATAGTGGGTTATAGAGCAATGCGTAGGTGTTATACTGTGAAGTGGGGTGTCGTGCAGTGTAGAACAGAAATAATGAAGGAAGGGATTAAAGGCTCATAGTGAAGTCAAGTGAAGTGAAATGCAGTGCATTGTGGTCTTAATTGAACATTCAGTGCGTCCCCTGGCCCAGAGCTCGTCTGCTGGGATTCGTTGTGACTTGCTTCTCGTTGAGTCTGCTCGTCGGGAGAGTGGGGGCGCCGCTCTGGCGCGATGAGATCGAGTGTAGTGAAAGTCGACAATATATCAACTTCCAAGGTGTAAAACATTTGAAGTTATATAACAGGATTTAAAATTATTTTATACGATAGTTACATTCTATTAATTATTTAAAATAACTTAATATATTTTGATTCGGCTTATCTTTGATGTACGTTTAAAAGATATTAAGTATTCAAAGTAAATTAAAATGAAAAACATAATAATATACTGTTCTACATGTAATTACATGGTCGTTCTAGTTTATAAGTTGTTTTGAAAAGTATGACTTTATGAGTTATGTTATTTTTACTGAGTGACACGCGATATGTTAAAACAAATTAAGACGAGGCGTAGTCATTGTGCTGTATGCCCCGTCCCTCTAGCGGTCACGAAAGAAAACGACGAGGGCTCACGGGCAACGCGTTCGCGGTTACACGTACAAACACGCGGCCGCGAAGGGCGAGCGCGCGGGGGCGTGCGGAGTGGGCGGGGCGGGGCGCGAGCGGAGATCGTATCGGCGCGGGGCGACCCCCCGGACACGGCGGGCGATAAGCGACCGCGATGCCTATCGCAAGACCCGTTTACGGGGGCAGCGCTCCTCGCGTGACGTGGGGGAACGACGCCCTCCTCGCGCCCGCCCACGCCGCCCCGATACGGCACGGAAGTTGCCACACGCGTCGCAGGGGAAAATGGGGGGAGGGGGGGAAACGAGTGGGCGGCGGGAGGGTTGCCTTCCTGGCTGATGAGACGCGGCTTAATGGAAAAAGTAGGTTCTCGCTGGAGACTGGCCGGTTCAATGTATTGACCCTGGTGATGAAAGCCTGTGCTGCTTCAGCCGTTGTAGTCGTACGTCAGCAAACGGTTGTAACTGTAATTAAATAAATATAAATGGATTGAAGTGGTTATAAGGAACCGCTTACTTTATGACTTGATAATGGCCGTCAATAATACATTATTATTATTATTATTATTATTATTATTATTATTATTATTATTATTATTATTATTATTATTCCTAGCGGTAGAAACGCAGCACTCCTTGGGTATTAATTTATCACTCATGTATTAGATAGCTGATCTGAATGGCGTTGCACGGACTTGGTATTAAATCCTACACATTCTTCGCGTCTTTTAGTGAAAAGCATAATCAAATGTACAATGTTTATTGAAGACATATTTCAATCTGTATATAGCGAACGGAAGTGCTCTAGGGCCCACGCTGGGCCCTGACTTCGGTCCCGGTATTCATCTATACTTCCTCGTCCTTACTTCGTGAGAAGAGGAAGAATTACAATCGTGCTCCGGAAAACGGCGAATTTTCGACAAAAAAATTCTTATTGTTGGGCTCTGGCAACGCAAACGTACTTAAACCCTGTTCCTATATATAGTAAATTACTTCCTCTAACTCATTGTGTAGTAAAAGTACATGTTTTGTGGATCCTTGGTTTCGAAAAATTGATTGAGTCAGTTTGTTCGTCCGTCCGTCTGTTTGTCCGACTGTAGTCAACGCTAGCACCTTAACGGTTCAGCTGATTGTCTCCAAAGTTGTTATTCACAGATCGATATAAATGAAATCTAGGTCTTGTGAGTTTGAAACATATATTTTTATTTTGGGGATACTTTATTTGAAGCCTCAACATTTTCAAACTTTTCTCAAAAGTGGTTCCCCTATCTATAGTGGGTCCCCTGTCTGTAGTTCACCAGGCCGGGACCCTATATATCGCTATTCCGCTAAGATAGCCACGGTTCTTCTCAGATAGTTCCTCAGTTTTCGCCTAGAAGACGCTGTGATCCTTGGACCCTTACCGAAATGATGGGTAACGATAGGATAGGGTAGGGAATTATTTATGGATAATACCGGTGGAATGACCTGGTATCATGTACCTGGTGCAAAGAAGTTGGGAAGGAGGAATCAGTGGTATCACCCATGAAGGCTCCTTACGTTCCTCATGCTGAAGCTGTAATGCTCCCATGACCGTTTCATCGAAAGTCTTGCAAAAACGTTCGTCTTTAAAGAGAAGTGTCAGATCTTTTGACTGATATTCACTAACCAGATCTCTGATCCCGGAAGCAAATGCGAGAGTTAAAAGATACTCAAAAACAGTATGTTCAGGTTGTTCGAACCTTGTTTCCGCACGTGAAAGATAAATCCTCTAGAATTTTGAATTCGAATAGTTTATTGCCAAATTATCCGAGGTCCGTGAGATATGGAGTTACTCGCGAGGAAGAATGCAGCTTTGACTTCTTACAATAAGTTCACGTTTTTAAAAAGTGTTTCCCGTTTCGAAAAAGTGTTTCATCTCTAACTCGTGTCTAGTTATCCAGAACGCTCTCTACCTCCACTAATTCTTTCTATGCCACCGTGATCAAACTGGTTTGCTCTAGTATAGCCGTTTATATTTGTGATACCAAAATTTACACTTTCCATCATTTCCATCTTTACACGAACCTCTTTTCCATTCCATTGCCTTTTGCAGTTTTTTTCTCTCTACCATGTCTAATTCTCACATTTCTTGTAGTAAACGTATCTCGCTTTGTTTGACATTCTCTAATCTCCGGCAAACGCTTTCCAAACATTTACAGTGAATTTCAAATAATAATCGTGTCGGAATTTAATTATACTTTTACTATGTAACGAGCAACAGAATAATACTTTTTGTACGGTCTTATTACTCAGATCAGGAGCATAATAGGGAAGTGTGGAGGCAACGGAGGGACAGTTCCGTTCTGGACTTTCACCTCACTAATTCATATTTAAATAAACGCACATTAAAAACTGATGTCGCACAGTTGACAGACTCCTGAGGGTGTACGAAGTTTAAGCTCTTCATAGGCTGCGGAGACGGTGTGTGAGCGACTCCATATTTATGCGTTTCGGTCTTTGTCGTCTGACGACGCCGGCATAAACATCGGCCGCGCCGCGTGGGTGGCAGGGGAGAGACCAGCGAGGGAGAAATGCGCGGAGAAGTTTACGGGGCTCCGTGTACCAATTGAGTCTTAAAATGTGTTTTATGGTAATGCGCCCCGCGCAGGCCCGCGCTGCAGACGGCGCGGCCGGAATGTATAAAGTTAGAACTCGCGGAAAGGAAACGAAAGGAGCCGGCAGGAGGAGGAAGGGGGCGGGGTGGGGTAATTCCGAACGGATTCGCCTATCTGCCCGGCCCGTGCCCCGGCTTCCCCTGAACCCACTCCCTTCCGCCCCAACCCCCAGCGCTTTCCTCTTCCTGTCCCCGCCCGTCTCCGTCACGCTTCACTCTTATCATCCGTCGTCGAGTCCCTGCCCGGCCCTGTCCCGCTTCGCCCCTGACCCACTCCGCTCCGCCCCAACCCAGCGCTTTCCTCTTCTTCCCCCGCTCCTCCCCGCCACGCTTCCTCCTTATCATCCGTCTCCGATCGTCCCCTGCCCGGCCCTGCCCCGCTTCGCCCTGACCCACTCCGGCTCCGCCCCAACCATCCGCTTTCCTCTTCCTTCCCCCGCCCCGTCCCCGCCCACCGCTTCACTCCTTATCACCCGTCACGAACAACCCCTGCCCGCCCTATCCCACTTCCACCATGACACACTCCGCTTCGCCCCAAGCCCATCGCTTTCCTCGTCCTTCCCCGCCCGCGTCCCGCCACGCTTTCACTCCTTATCACCCGTCACGACGTCCCTGCCCGGGCCCGTCCCGCATATTCGCCCTGACCCACTCCGCCCGTCCCCAACCATTCGCTTCCTCTTCCTTCCCTGCCCGTCCCCGCCCCACGCTCAACTCCGTATCACCCGTTCACGACGTCCTTGCCCGGCCCTGTCCCGCTTCGCCCTGACCCACTTCCGTCCGCCCAACCCATCCGTTTCCTCTCCTTCCCGCCCTGTCCCCCCACGCCTTCACTCCTTATCATGCCGTCTCGACGCTCCCTGCCCGGCCCTGTCCCGCTTCGCCTGCACCCACTCCGTCTCCGCCCCAAACCCAAGCGCTTTCCTCTTCCTTCCGCCGCTCCTCCCCGCCACGCTTCCACTCCTTATCATCCGTCTCGGACGTCCCTGCCCGGCTCTGTCCGCTTCGCCCTTGACCCCACTCGCCTCCGCCCCAACCCCATCGCTTTCCTCTCCTTCCCCCCCCGTCCCCCCCCACCGCTTTCTCCCTTATCAATCCGCTCTCGACGTCCCTGCCCGGCCCTGCCCCGCTTCGCCCCTGACCCCACTCCGCTCCGCCCCAACCCATCCGCTTTCCCTCTTCCTTCCCCGCCCGTCCCCGCCACGCTTCACTCCTTATACCCGTCACCGACGTCCCGCCCGCCTTGTCCCGCTTCACTCTGACCCACTCCGCCTCCGCCCCAACCCAGCGCCTTTCCTATTCCTTCCGCTCCTCCCCGCCACGCTCTCTCCTTATCATCCGTCTCGACGTCCCTGCCCGCCCTGCCCCCGCTTCGCCTACCCCTCCGCTCCCGGCCAAACCCAGCGCTTCCTCGTCCTTCCCCGCCCGCCCGTCCACGCTTCATCCTTATCATCCGCTCCGACGTCCTGCCCCCGCCCTGTCCCGTCTTCGCCCGACCCCACTCCGCTCGCCGCCCCCCAACCCCAGCGCTTTTCCTCTTCTTCCCCCGCTCTCCCCCCCACCGCTTTCAGCTCCTTATCATCCGCTCGACGATCGTCCCTGCCCGCCCGGCCCCGCTTCCGCCCTGACCACTCCGCCTCCGCCCAACCCATCCGCTTTCCTCTTCCTTCCCCCCCGTTCCCCGCCCACGCTTCAACTCCTTATATCCGTCTCGACCCGTCCCTGCCCGGCCCCCCTGTCCCGCTTCGCCGCTGACCACTCTCGCTCCGCCTCCAACCCAGCGCTTTTTCCCTCTTCCTTCCCCCGCTGCCTCCCCGCCACGCTTCACTTCCTTATCACCTCAACGGACGTCCCTGCCCGCCCTGTCCCCGCTTCGGCCCTGACCCCACTCCCGCTCCGCCCCAACCATCGCTTTCCTCTCCTTCCCGCGGCCGTCCCCGCCCCAGCTTCACTCCGTATCATCCGTTCTCGACGTCCCTGCCCGGCCCATGTCCCGCTTCGCCGTGACCCACTCCGCTCCCCCCAACCCAATCGCTTTCCTCTTCCTTCCTGCCCGGCCCCGCCACGCTTCACTCCGTATCACCCGTCACGACCGTCCCTTGCCCGGCCCTGTCCCGCTTCGCCCTGACCCACTCCGCCTCCGCCCCAAACCCAGCGCCTCCTTTCCTTCCCCGCCCGTCCCCGCCACGCTTCACTCCGTATCATCCACGTCTCGACGTCCCTGCCCGCCCTGTCTCGTCGCCCTGACCCACTCCGCTCCGCCCAACCCAAGCGCTTTCGCTCTTCCTTCCCCGCCCGTCCGCCGCCCGTCCCCGCCCGTCCCCGCCCGTCCCCG